>JAVJIF010022573.1:0-70459 GCA_038442645.1 Agave tequilana
CCACAAAATAGAGAGCTAATACTTTCAATCTAAAGGGAGTTTTATTTAGAGTGTGTTAAAAGAGATTTCTTGAGTTTTTCACCATAGCTTTCATCCTTGTTTTCTCACACAAACACTTGAGCTTTCCATTGCTATATCTACCTTATAGGGAGTGTTATTGTGAGAGGATTTTAGGTGATCAAGAGTTGTGATCACCAAAGTTCTACTTTGTTCCTTTGAGGAGGCGGACGTGTGTGTCTGCGTTGTTTGAGTTCGGGTGCGGACTCGGTTGTTTGAGGTGCGGCCTCGGCGAGCTAGTGAGCTTGCGTGTGTACGGGACTAGGGAGTCCGAGGGTCTGTAGGTGTTGCGGCACCGAGGAGAGATCCATTGGGATCTTGCATAGTGGAAATCCTTCGTGTGTCGAAGGCGGGGGATGTAGAGCAATTATGCTCGAACCTCGAAACATACCCTTGTGTTGCGATTGCTCACTCTCTCTCTCTTTGTCTCTTTATATCTTTCATGCTATATTGTCTATCTTTATATGCTTGATATATTCTTTGTGCTCATATTGTATACTTGCTTGAGTTTTGTTGACTAATACTTATATTTAACCAAGAGAGCCAACGCGACACCTCACCCATTCAAGGGAATCTAGAGGAGTTTGTCCAGAGCCCTTCATGGGGAATTCGGCAACACTCTTTGGTTATACGTGGTGTTTAGTGTAAAGATTTAATTAGGTCATAATTGCTTTTGGCTTCCGCATTATTTGCATTATTGGTATTAAGTGACCATTAGATTAGCCATCACCTATTCACCCCCCTCTAGGTGAACCTTACAAATCTTATATCAGTTTAAGTCAATATTTAATTAATATTGATTGTACATTTAAAATCACTAGAACTACTAAATAGATTGCTGTATATCTGCAATACACTCATGTATGCAGTGTTCTAGTCTTCAACACTTGGTAGTCGGTACTCGTACCACTTATATGCCCCCAGGAGTACTGAAAGTCTATTGCGTAGATATAGCTCAATGAAATGATTATTATTGATAAAACCAATTGAAATGGATCGACGTGCAACACAATAGGACATTGAGTTCCTAAGTGGCAAGAAAGTCACACTCTAGAATCGTGATAAAAAATAACACAACCTTATAATAAGATGATATGAGAAATCCCATCTCAGGCATAATCTTCCACTTCTCATATGATGCTACACTATCAAAGTGACTTTGAGAATATCTAATCTCTTTTACACGCTCACAACTTTCATATACACCTTCATATAAATAGATATAAGCATTCAATTCTCCAAGCAAGTCACGTCTAACTTAAGTCCATCCCTCCTCACCATCGAGCAAACTTGCAACAACTCGATATTCACAATTACCATCCGCTTGCATATTCTTTATATGTACAATTCATAGATGCATTGATTCTGGAAATTATCTAAGTAGTTTACCCTAAGTGAAGAACATGCCTGACAATCTACATTTGAAGTGTTAACAAAATATTTAATATTTAATCCAAAGAAAATTTTGATGAATATAAAAAGAAATTATACTTTTTCTTCAGTCGCACTATAGATTTAGAAGAAACTTGAATATTATTCTGAGATGATAACTACGAATCTTGTGCAAAATTTATCAACTTGTGCGCCATAGGTAGTCGACGAGTCTATGCTTCAATTTTTTGCAGTATACTTGCCACATTTTTTATCTTAACTTCAGGTTCGATATGAGAGAACTACTTAGATTTACCATCGTATTCTCTTCAACAAGATTATCTTCTTTGAATTGTTGGCTTTGATAAATCATTGGCTTATCATGTCTACCTCCTCTGTCCAATAATTTCTTACATTAGCTACCACTTCGCATCAACAGATACAGATGATGACATGTTTAGTTTTCTCCAATGGCTATCAATAAAATATAAGGGAATGAGCATATAGACTCTGTCATACTTAATCAATTCACGTGCACAAGGTAGTCTACGGGTCTTCCTCAATATGTACTTACAAGCATTATCATCGACACCGACAATGTTGTTCTTTTTTATTCTTCCATAATCATATTCAGGGTAGTAATGGATACAACAACACACAGGAACTTAAACTGGGATGGCCTGAAGTTGTGTAATACCATATTTATACTCTTTTCAGAGGAAGCTTTTATTCAGTGTGTTGCAACTCCAAAAGTGCATGTATTTTGCCCCAACTAGTGTCAAAATTCAAAAGAGATGATCCCAGATATCTTTTCAACTTTGCATACACACTCTCAATTCTGAAAAGATAAGATAATGAGTAGTTAAGATAATATGATATTAACAATATTATATAGTAGATATGTTTTTAAAAATTACACGATATCATAAAAGAATGACCAAAAGCATACCTGTTCGTTGATGTGTTTCCAAAATACATATCATGTTAGTCCATGCGATAAATTCTCTTTATACTTATCAATCCATGTATTGTTCACTTACTCAAGTAATTTAGGATAATCTCAAAAATTCTCATTAAGCCTACCAAACAATCGTACAAATTTCTCCTCAGTCTCAACCGACACCATTATATTTCAATCAAAAAAGAAATAGGTCGACTTTCTCTTTTGTGTCAGAGTTTTTATTGCAATGAACAATAATGTTTTTTTCTTGTAGATGTATGCCATCTACACAAGAAATGAGGATGTTGGCTAAGAGGTCTTCATCTTAGTTTTGATGATGACTAACTTATAAAGGTTAGTTTACTACTGATCATGTTTAATAAGTTTCAGATATTGATCAAGATCTTAGTAGGTGATTAGCTTCAACAAAAGATTCAAAGTCAAGTTTTAGAGCTAACATATGATGATTCAAGAGCTCACACATCAAGATCGCATCTGGCACTCGGAAGGAGTCAAGCTCTTTGGATCGAGCTTGGATCGGGTCGGCTTGGAGATGGAGATCACCAAGAAGACTTTAGTTTGTTTTAGTTTAAGTTTTATTTTAGATCTTTTGTACAGATTGGTAGTCTTGATATGCTCAAGGTCACACACACACGTTCACGTTTAAACCGTTTTGAAATTTCAAGAACATATCTTTTGTTTTTTATGATAGATTTTCATTTAAAGTAGTTTATATGTTTTTTATGTATAGTGGATTCATCTGTATACATTATTTAGTTTCTAATGTCTAAAACTTATTTTGATGCATATCTAGTTTATAGTTTCAAGTTTTTTTTTAACAAACTTAGTTTTGGGATTTATGTCAAAAACATAGATATATCTTTTATATGTGTTGGATTCTATCCATACACAATATGTTTAAAAAAAATTCTATATCATGTTTTTGTATTTATACAAGTTTTGAAAAATACCGTTTTTAGTTTAAAGCTAAATATCTATATCACAAAAATAGTTCAAATTGTTTGAAATATATGTTAAATTTTAGTCACACACATATTTGTTCTTTAAATATTTATAAGAACTTATTTTGTGGATTTTATGTGATTTTATTAGATTTTTATAGGTATTAAAAGACCAAGTTTTCAAACCCTATACACCCTGGCTAAGGGCTGCTAGCGGTCGACGTCGACCGAAGCCTGGATCGGTCGACTGACGTGCACAGAAGTGCACAGGCTTTAGCGATCGATCGAGCGGTCGACCATTCCAGAGAGTGCTCTTTGAAAATATCCCCGGTCGACGACCACTCAACCGACCAGAGAAACTAGTTCTCTAGTTCTGGCCTCGGTCGACCGGGCGGTCGACTGACAGGCAAATTGCCTTAGGGTGGTCGACCGGCCGGTCGACCGACAGCCTAAATGATCAAAAATCTGACCGTTGGCTGGTCGACCGGGTGGTCGACCGACAGGTCAGTTTTGACCTGACTTGGACACCAACGACTATATTTGAATCCTCTATAAATATGGGTTCCTTTGGCCAGTTTTCACCAAGATTTTTGATAGCAAATTTTTTTCACTTCTCCTGAGTTTTCAGCAAGTTTTAAAACAAGTTTTAGTGCTAAAATCTCTATCTTTATTTTGTTTCAAAGTTTTTGGAAAATGAAAAGAAAACAAGTTTTGAGATTCTAGTTCTTGTGCAAAATTTCTATATCTTATCTAGAGTTTTCCCAAGTGTTTTCTTTTCAAAATACTTTGTTTTCTCACAGTTGAGCTATCAATTCTATACCTAAATATATGATCTTGTTTTTATGAGAAAATTGTTGGCCCAAAGGTTACACTCTCTATTTGTTTTGATGATAACAAAACACATAGAAGCTATTTGTTGCTAATAAGTTGTTTAGTATGAGTTTCAGGTTTGTACTAGTCATGATGGCCTTTTTAAGCATATTGCAAGGATTATGATGCTAAAAGACAAATGGCGCAAGGGGACGTTTTTTATAGGAGAGAAGGCTCTAGCTTGGTGCAATGCGGCTCAGAGACTTCCTTTCTCTGTTTTTATAATTTTTAGTTTGTTAAAGGATAGTGTATAGTGTTGAAGCTCAATATTCCCCACACACAAGATTTTGCACATGATTTTTCTAAAGATATTTCTCCTATTATATAGATATTTTTACAAACATATTCTAATACTTACAAACTCTATTTTATATAGTATACCAAGTCTTGATCAAAATTAATTTGAAAATTATTAAGTTCTTCAAAATCATCTTCAAAGAATCTGTTTTGGCCTGTTGCGGTCGACCGGACGGTCGACCGGCTCTGTTTCAGGTCAGAACGGTCGACCGGGCGGTTGACCGCGATTCTGACCGTTTGGGTGTGTGCATGTGTGCACGTCACCGCGTCGACCGGACGGTCGACCGGAACCCATGTTGGTCGATCGAGCTTTGGCCGACTGAAAGCACCTAAGTCTCTGTTTGGGACGGTCGACCAGGCGGTCAACCGTGGGCTGGTAACGGTTAAAATTTTTTGAAAACCGGTCGACCGGCCGGTCGACCGTGAGCTATATTTCAGCCCAAACGGCTAGTTTTTTTAAACACGTTTTAAAACGTACTTTTCTTCTCCAAACAATTTTTAGGGCTGGATTTGGGTTTAAACTTTCCTAATTATTCATTATACAGTTTACCTTTTAATCCCTACCTTTATCCTATAAATAGGGATGATTAGGGTTGAAGAGATCACAACAATCCTTTGCAAAAGAAATCAAGTTTAAGTCTTTCAAAAGAAGTTTTTGCTCTCAGTTTTTGTGCTCAAAATTCTCTCTTTTCACTGAAGTTTTTGATTCAAAACTCTCTTCAATTTTGTTTTCTTTTTCACTTACAAAACTTGAGCTTCAATCCTACACATTATTCTCTAGGGTTTTGTAGGGAAAAAGTTTTTCAAAAGAGGGTTTGTGGTCTTTTGATCACCAAGATATTCTTGTATTTGTGGCTCCACTACCTCTGGACTAGAGGAGTGTGATAGAGGAGTTTGGGTGCTCCCTTATGGTTGTAATTCTTTGTGAAAATTATAGTGATTCTTAAATCCTTCTGGGTGAAGGCGGGGACGTAGAGTGGGTGCTCGAACCTCGAAACAAATCTCAATGTTTGCGATTGGTTTATTTGTGTCATTTACTTGCTTTCTATTCATTACTATATTGTCGATCAATACTCATACAACAAGATTGCATTGCGCACCTTAAACTCTTATCTAGAGAAATCATGAGGAAGGAGTTCAGAGCCCTTCACGGGGTATTCGGCTTCTAATTTTATTTTGGGTGATTGTTGCATCATAACATTTTAAATTTGTGCATTGATTAGCATTATCACCTATTTACCCCCCTCTAGGTGATTTCAATTGGTATCAGAGATAGGACTCTAGTTTTGGCTTCACATCCTTAGAGAGATCCTATAATTTGCTAATCACTATTTTCATATCTTCATTCATACACTAGTAAAGATGGCCGATAATATTAAGACCCCTCCCAAATTTTTATGGACTCAACTTTCCCATATGGAAAGTTAGGATAACCATTTTTCTACAATCTCTAGGTAGTCTAGTTGCTAAGTCTTTGACCAAGCCTTTTATTAGACCCGAAAGTGAGGAGGACACTTGGTCCGAACTTACCTCCAAGGAATTTGATGCTAATTCAAAGGCTCAAGATGCCCTACTCTCAGCTTTGAATGAGGATGACTTAACACGGGTTATCCATTGCAAATCCGCGTATGAGATTTGGCAACACTTAGTGGTCACTCACGAGGGAACATCACAAGTCAAGAGAGCTAAAATAGATCTCTTGCGTTCTCAATATGAAAGTTTTAAAATGCTAAAATATGAATCTATTGATAATATGATTACCAAGTTTACTAAGATTACAAATGCTCTTTCTTCTTTAGATGATGAAATAAGCAACGACCAAAAGGTGCGTAAGTGATTCGTGCTCTTCCTTCATCATGGGAAATCAAAGCTACCACTTGAGGAGTTGAATGATAAAGACGAGATGGAGCTCATAAGTCTTATTGGAAACCTTAAGACTCATGAAATGGAGAAGAAGGCTAGAGAAGATACGGTACCTCAAAAGAAAAAGTCAATAGCTTTCAAGTCTTCCTCCTCCAATTACGATGATGAAGAAGATGAAGAACATGATGAAGAGCTATCTCTCCATGTGAGAAATGTAAAGAAAATGTACTGCAAAAATAAGCTCAACTATAGAAGGCGATGGAAGGGAGGAGGAGAAAAGGATCATATGCTACAACTGTCAGAATTCCAGACACATCATGGCCGATTGTCCAAATTTCAAGAAAAAGATGTCTTCCTCCTTGAAGCAAAAGAGGCTGGTTGAAAAGAAGGTGTACAAAGCCACTTAGGATTCGGAAGTGAATCCGAAGATGAAGTCGACACGACAAATGTGTGTTTCATGACAAACACACCTAAGGTAACTACCCAACCACTTGATGATAAAAATGAAATAAGTAGAGAAATGTTAGTGCATGCTTTCGTTGAACTTTCAGAAAGTTTTGATGATAAAAAGGCAGAGTGTTCAAAATTGAAAAAGGAAATTGAAATGCTTAAAAATCAACTTGCAATCTCTTTAAAAGAAAGGATGAACTATCTTCTAATCTTATTTCAACGCAAAGAGATTTTGATGCCTATAGAATTGCTTGTAAAGCTAAATATCCTAAAATTGATGAAAATGAGTTTTCCATGTTAAAAAAAAAATCAATGATTTGGGAAATGTTTTTAAAGAATGTGCTTTTAACAATATTAAATTAGAAGAAATATTTTCAAAGAAGTATATGCATACTCCACATGCTAAAAATGATAAAACATCTCATGCCAAAACTTCACATGTTCATCATGCCAATACTTCTTATGTCAATCATGCTAAAACTACTCATGCTCATAATTCACATGTTCGTATGACACATGCTCATTATGCTTTTAAATATGGAAGAATTTATAAATGTACTTATTGTGGCCGGAATGGCCATTTAGCTAAATTTTGTTATGATCATATAAATAGTACAAATAATCTTGTGTGGGTTCGAAACACTAACTCTTTAGGACCCAAGAAAATATGGGTACCAAAATCAGTCTTAAATTGTTTGATGTAGGTACACATCAAGGCTCCAAGACGTAAGGAGCGGTGGTACCTTGATAGTGGTTGTTCAAGGTATATGACATGGGACATCAACAATTTCACAACCCTATCAAGGTACGATGAAGGTGGCACCGTCACCTTCGGAGATGACTCCAAGGGCACCATCATTGGTATAGGTAACATTAAAATTGGTGCATCTCCTTTAATAGAAAATGTAGTTCTTGTTGATGGGCTTAAACATAACTTGCCTAGTATTAGTTAACTATGTGATCGTGATCTTAAAGTTGTGTTTGATGAATCTTCTTGCAAAATTTTTGATTGTAAAACCAATGATTGTATTCTTACTGGATTTCGTGAAAATAATGTCTATATTATTGACATGCTTAATTTGGATTGTTCTACTAAATATTTGAATGCTTTTGATGAGATTTCATGGTTATGGCATAGAAGATTAGGACATGCATCTTTTGATCACCTTACTAGAATTAATTCTAAGGAATTGGTGAAGGGTATTCCTTGTTTGAAGTTTGAAAAAGACCGCATTTGTGGTGCGTGCCAACTTGGGAAACAAATCAAGTCTTCTTTCAAACCAATCAAAGATATCATGTCATCTAGGCCTTTAGAATTGATTCACACAGATCTTTTTGGACCAATTAAAACCAAAAGCTTAAATGAAAATAGATATATATTTGTTTTAGTTAATGATTTTTCTCGTTTCACTTGGGTTTTCTTTTTGGAGCATAAAGATCAAACTTTTTCGCATTTTAAGATTTTTCGAAAGAGGGTTGAAAAGAAAAGGATTTTCGATTTTACGGATAAGAAGTGATAGAGGTGATGAGTTTGTTAACCAACTCTTCATGACTTATTGTGATGAAAAGGGAATTAAGCATGAAATGTCATGTCCTAGAACTCCACAACAAAATGGAGTAGTTGAAAGGAAGAATAGAACTCTTCAAGAAATGGGTAGGACTATGATAAGTGAATATGTGCTCCCTCAATACTTATGGGTCGAGGCCGTAAACACCGCATGCTACATATCAAACCGTTTATTTGTGTAAAAATACTTTCAAAACCTCTTTTGAATTTTATCATTTAAGAAAACCAAATGTTTCATACTTTAAAGTTTTTGGATGCAAGTGTTTTGTTTTGAATACTAAAGATAATTTGGGTAAATTTGATGCTAAGGCTTATGAAGCAATCTTTGTTGGCTATTCTAGTAATAGCAAAACATATAGAGTATTCAATAAATCATCTCATACTATTGAAGAATCTATATGCATGTTAAATTTAAAGAATCTAATGCTATTATTGAGAATGTTGTAGAGATTGACTCATTAGGTGAGGACATTGAGACAATATCCTTGAAGGACTCACCCATTTAAGATGACAAGTAAGAACCAATTGGTGAAGTTCAAAAGGATGAAGTGGAACAATCACAACCACTTCCTAAAGATTAGAGATACGCCTCAAATCATCCCAAAGATCTCATCATAGGTGATGTATCAAAGTGGGTAACTACTCGCTCCAAACTCCATGATTTGTGTGAAAATTTTGCATTCATATCTCATTTTGAACCCAAAACATCCTCGAAGCCGAGGGTGACTCATATTGATTGCTAACTATGCAAGAAGAGCTCAATCAATTTGAGCGCAACCAAGTTTGGCACCTTGTTCCTAGACCCCATGATAGACCAATAATTGGTACTAAGTAGATTTTTAGGAACAAGTTGGATGAGTCAGGAAATGTTATTAAGAATAAAGCTAGGTTAGTGGCCCAAGGTTACACTCAAGTTGAAGGAATCGACTTTGAGGAGACCTTTGTACCCGTAGCACGGCTTGAAGCCATACGGATCACACTAGCTTATGCATCTTTTAAAAATTTTAACTTTTTTAATGGATATAAAAAGTGCATTTTAAATGGTTTTATTGATGAGAAAGTTTATGTTGAACAACTTCCCGATTTTGTGGATCATGTACATCCAAATTTTTTTTTCAAGTTAGATAAAGCATTGTATGGTTTAAAACAAGCTCCAAGAGCTTGGTATGAAAGACTTTCTAGTTTTCTTCTTTCAAATGATTTTGTTAAAGGCAAAGTAGACACCACAATTTTACTAAACATGTTGATAGTGACATTCTTATAGTTCAAATATATGTTGATGATATAATCTTTGGTTCTACTAATGAGTTACTTTGCAAGAAGTTTGAACAATGCATGCAACGTGAATTCGAGATGTCATTAATGGGTGAATTGAAATATTTTCTTGGACTCCAAATTAAGCAAATGCGTGATGGGATTTTCATATATCAAGCCAAGTACTCCAAGGAACTCATCAAGAAATTTGGGCTTGAAGACTCAAAAATTTGCAACACTCCCATGGCCACCACCATCAAGCTTGATAAGGATGACCAAGGTAAGTGTGTTGATATAAAATTGTATAGAAGCGTGATTGGTAGCTTATTGTATTTGATGACTAGTAGGCCGGATATTATGTTTAGTGTGTGTCTTTGTGATAGATTCCAATCGTGTCCCAAGAATCTCATATAATTGCGGTAAAACGCATTATTCGTTATGTTAAGGGCACTATTAGAATGGGTCTTTGGTATCTGAAAATCGGAGAATTCTCAATGACGAGTTTTTTGGATGCCGACTATGCGGGTTGTAGAGTGGATAGGAAGAGTACTAGTGGAATATGTCAATTTCTTGGTAATTGTCTTGTTTCATGGTCTTCCAAGAAACAAAATTCGGTAGCTCTCTCAACCGCCGAGGCGGAGTATGTTGCGGCGGGGCTTGTTGTGCTCAAGTCCTTTGGATGAAATACTACTCTCCTTGATTATGATTTGCATTATGACCATATAAAAATATTTTGTGATAATACTAGTACTATTCATATGACTAAGAATGCAAATCAACATAGTAAGACCTAGCACATTGAGATTCGATATCACTTCCTTAGAGATCATTTTGAGAAAGGTGATATTGATATTGATTATGTTTCTTCCGATTTTCAACTAACCGATATTTTCACTAAACCACTTGACTATCATAGATTTTTCTTTTATATGTGGTGAACTTAATGTTTGTGTTGTTGAATAAGAAGTTTTCTTGCTAATATATTTCTTTTTGATGTATGACAAAAAAGGGGAGAAATATGTTTTATGGTTATGGTGTTTTATTGGTTGGTTTGATGTTGTTTATTTGTTTTGAAAATTCAACAATTCTCTCATAACAAATTGTTTTATACTTGTTTAATATAGCATTATTTGAGGGGGAGTTTTTACCCCCTTTTATATCTTGTGTTTAGCATATATGTTTTGTCATCATCAAAAAGGGGGAGATTGTTGGCCCAAAAGGTTACACTCTCTATTTGTTTTGATGATAACAAAACACATAGAAGCTTTTTGTGTGCTAATAAGTTGTTTAGTATGAGTTTCAGGTTTGTACTAGTCATGATAGCCTTTTTAAGCATATTGCAGGGATTATAATGCTAAAGGCAAATGGCGCAAGAGAACGTTTTTATAGGAGAGAAGGCTCTAGCTTGGTGCAATGCGGCTCAGAGATTTCCTTTCTCTGTTTTTATAATTTTTAGTTTGTTAAAGGATAGTGTATAGTGTTGAAGCTCAATATTCCCCACACACAAGATTTTGCACATGATTTTTCTAAAGATATTTCTCCTATATATATAAGATATTTTTATAAACATATTCTAATACTTACAAACTCTATTTTATATAGTATACCAAGTCTTGATCAAATTAATTTGAAAATTATTAAGTTCTTCAAAACCATCTTCAAAAGAATCTGTTTTGGCCTGTTGTGGTCGACCGGACGGTCGACCGACTCTGTTTCAGGTCAGAACGGTCGACCCGGCGGTCGACCGCAATTCTGACCGTTTGGTTGTGTGCATGTGTGCACGTTACCCGGTCGACCGGACGGTCGACCGGACCCCATGTCGGTCGCCCGAGCTTCGGCCGACTGAAAGCACCTAAGTTTCTGTTTGGGACGGTCGACCGGGCGGTCGACCGTGGGCTGGCAACGGTCAAAAGTTTTTGAAAACCGGTCGACAGGCTGGTCGACCGTGAGCTATATTTCAGCCCAAACGGCTAGTTTTTTAAACACGTTTTAAAACGTGCTTTTCTTCTCCAAACGATTTTTAGGGCTGAATTTGGGTTTAAACTTTCCTAATTATTCATTATAACAATTTACCTTTAAATCCCTACCTTTATCCTATAAATAGGGATGATTAGGGTTGAAGAGATCACAACAATCCTTGGTAAAAAAAATCAAGTTTAAGTCTTTCAAAAAGTTTTTGCTCTCAGTTTTTGTGCTCAAAATTCTCTCTTTTAACTGAAGTTTTTGATTCAAAATTCTCTTCAATTTTGTTTTTTTTTCACTTACAAAACTTGAGCTTCAATCCTACACATTATTCTCTAGGTTTTTGTAAGGGAAAAAGTTTTTCAAAGATGGTTTGTGGTCTTTTGATCACCAAGATATTCTTGTATTTGTGGCTCTACTACCTCTGGACTAGAGGAGTGTGATAGAGGAGTTGGGTGCTCCCTTGTGGTTATAATTCTTTGTGAAAGTTATAGTGGTTCTTAAATCCTTCTGGGTGAAGGCGGGGACGTAGAGCTGGGTGCTCGAACCTTGAAATAAATCTCAGTGTTTGCGATTGGTTTATTTGTGTCATTTACTTGCATTCTATTCATTGCTATATTATCAATCAATACTCATACAATAAGATTGCATTGCACACCTCAAACTCTTATCTAGAGTAATCACGAGGAAGGAGTTCAAAGCCCTTTACGGGGTATTCGGCTTCTAATCTTGTTTCGGGTGATCATTGCATTATAACATTTTAAATTTGTGCATTGATTAGCATTATCACCTATTCACCCCCCTCTAAATGATTTCAAAAAATTTTTTGTGATCTTCAAGATCACCAAAAGATTGTTTGTGATCTTTGTGATCACCAAGTGTATTTTTTCTTTACTTTGTGCTCGACTTAATGCTTACCTCTTATGTAGAGATTTGTGTATTGAGAGAGGAGTTATGTACTCCCGGTGTAGAGTTGTAATTCCTCGGCGGTGGTCCCTTTGTGGAAGGTCCTGTGTGGACGTAGTGGAAATTCTTCTGTGTGAAGGCGGGGACGTGGAGCAATGACTCGAACCTCGAAACATATCTTTGTGTTTGCGTTTGATCCACTATCTCTCAATTCTATCTCTCTTATATCTTGCATTGATATATATTGTTCATATTTATATGCTAGATATAGCTTATGTGTGCCCATACTTGTGTTCAACCTAGAGAGCTTCTAATAGCACATCAATTCTTAATTTAGAGGAATCTAAAGGAGTAGTTCCAGAGCTCTTCACGGGGAATTCGGGCTACACTCTTGTGTTGTACTTTGTGTGTTAGCTTAATAGCTTTAGTTTGTATAATAAGTTTTATTCCGCATCATTTGCCTAAGTTAGCGAGTACACCTATTCAACCCCCTCTAGGTGTATTTTAGAGGGGAGGTAGGAATATTCTCTCCATAACATTTATCAGCGCTAAATCTCTGTTAGTTATAACAATAGATGGTATCAAACGATCATGTATTAGGCATTTCAGATTATCCAAGCACCAAATAAAATTGTCTTCCCATTCTGCTTTCAAATATGCAAGAGCACTGAAAAGTCATATTTATGCTTGTAACTCCAAAAAAACTCCATCAACTATAATCGCTACATGTTGGTTTTGTATGTATAATCCATTATTAACACCCAAAAAATACATCAACAATCAATTCTAGCCAGGTGAGCCCAAAAAATATCTTTCACGGTGTCCGTTTGAGACAACTTTTATGAACCTTAATATATGCGTATTCTAAAAGCGTGTTCATTAGTTGTTGCATTTGTGATCTTCTGACATATTTCACAACTTTAAACTTTTTTCTTGTATTATAAACTTTTCTTATTGTACTGACATTAAGTTTATTTATTTGTTTTAATATTTGCAAAATATTTTTTTGGTCGAACAAGGCTCTTAGACATATCCAAAACTAATATCTTCTCTTCTTCATATTACCATCAAATAAATATCCTTACAAATGTTCTGAGGCAAATGATTGTGGACACCATATGCAACCAAAAGCATTCTCCCATTTTCGTTGGAAACTTTTTACCCTTTAGTAGGAACAGACAATCATATTTTTTTGGTACCAGTACTTTTTTATCGTTATTACTCGGATGTATCTTCCCCTATTAAACTTTACTTCTTTTTCTCTGTATTTTCCACTGCACTCATAACTATGAAAAATTCTTCGTTTCTTTTCATTTCTTAGAGCATCAGACTTATTAATAATGATCATAAAGTCATGTAACTTACCATCTTCTCGAGTTCATTTGATTAATACCTCACGACTTTGAAATATCTTGTACGTGATAAAGTCCGTGGTATAATCAATTATCAACTCAGTAATGTTATTTAATAGTTAGAGGTCTGTTCCTATATCACCAAAGAAGAAAAACCATTAAATTACGTCTATATTTATTCGGTTCTGAGGAACCAAACTTAGCAACTCTGTTAGGTAAACATTGACCGAACAAGTAGTTCCCGTTCGGTCAAATCAGACCAAACAGAAGAAACTTGTTCGATCTGGGTTGACCGAACAAGTTCTTCTATGTTCGGTTGGTTCTGGACGAACAGTGTTTAAAAGTTCGCCCTTCGTTGGCCAAACAGAATGCGATGAATAGCGATAAAAAAACTAAAAAAAACACGATTTTATATAGTAAAAAGGAATTTAAATGGTAAAAAACTTTTCTTATCATTGTTGTAATGCTCCTAAGTGGTTAATTGCTTATTCATAACCTTAAGCAATGTATTTGAATTTTAAGATTTAGGAGAGATGTACTTTTTAAAGATTTTTTTAATCAATGGTGGGTGTTTTAATTAATAAAAGAGATTAAGCTATGGTGGGTGTATTAATCACTAGGTGGGTGTATTAATCCATATAGAGGTTTAAATTTGTAATTTTAAATATTTTAAGGACATTTTAGTCTTTTTATTTAGGGCTATAATGATCTATTAAAGATTTACAAATTTTGATGGGTGGGTTAATCAAATTGATTGGTGCCAATATCCATGCCTTATCAATGTGCTAAGAGATAATACTATAATGTATTTATGTGCAACAAAGGAATCAATAGAGTATTTAAATGCAATACCTATGAAACTTAGGGTATGAAAGTGCAATTTAGCGCAAATAAAGTTAACGCACACGTTCATTTTCTATATCTTTCGATTCCAAGAAATCGGTGAGAACTCTTTTTTGTTGCGACTGCCTTCTATTTTCTTTCCCAAGAAAGCCCAAGCAAGAAAAGGACTTTTTTTTTTTAAAGCTCAAAAAGCTTAAATAAAAAGCTCTTTCCTAAAGAACAAAAAATATATAGTTTGATCTTGTTCAGTTTTCATTTATTTGCTATGTAGATCACAAGTCAAAAGAAGAACTCAGAATAGATGGAATTCTTAACTGGAAACTCAAATGGTAAAACTTTTTAATCTATCTTCTGATTCCTTATGATTTCAATATCTCAGTTTTTTCCCTTCTGTTTTGATATTTTCTGGACCATATTGATTGCTGAAAATCAGGTTTTTAAAATATCCCGAGAATCAAATTAAAAGTCATAGACATGTTTTTTTTTTGAATATGTATACCTAAGCTATTACTAATTTGATGTAATTCAATATTAATTTCTAAAAATAGTGTCTCTCTCTTTTCTTTAATTCTTTGCTACCTTAAAGTTTTACTAGTAGATTATAGTGAAAAAAATTAAGAAAAATTGCAAAAAATGAAGAAAATATCAAGAAGAACTAGGGAATTCTCTAACTCCAGTCAGGTAATTTTTCAAAAAATTTAATTAGGTATTTTTTTTTCTTCTTACTTTTGTTTATTTTATCATTTCTAGTACAAGTTATCTGAGTTAGTTATATTATTCTTAGATTAAGTTTAAGAATTATTAAATATAAAAAATATTTTCAAATATAAATCCTCACGAGTATGAAACAGTTTTTTTGAGATATAAAACTAATTATTCATTTTGATTGGTCTTTCTTTCTTTCCTTGGATATGAAAATAATTATCAGATCTTGATTATTATTGTTTATTAAGTTCTCAATTGTCTACTCTGTATAACATTTTTCGTCTTATATTTTGAAAATTTCTTGCTCTGCAACTGCACATTGGGACCTACAACTAAGATTGCTTGCGAAGTAAACTCCCCAAATGAATCATAAGGATACTCGCAGTTCAATGGATCATATAGTAACACACATTCCATTGGACACTAATAAATGTGGTTGTTGTGCATTGCATTATAAATGTCACTCTTTTAATTTACAAACCCTTGGAATTTGATGAAAGGGACTCGGACAACTTTGTTCAATGGCGCGCGTGCGAAAGAAGGGCTCCAGTACTTTCACAGAGAGAGAGAGAGAGAGAGAGAGAAGAGAGAGAGAGAGAGAGAGAGACGCATCTGCAGCAGGATTTTGAGCCACCGGCACGTGTAACATATGTGCGTGACGATCGGTTGTTGGCTGTTCCACGTAGATCAGGCCGAGAAACGGCTGGTCGCATGTCTCCGTCTCGTTTTGTTTGAGGTGTTGACACTGACATCTTGTATGTATATTGTTATCACTGAATCATTGAATTACTTAAAAATAATACGCAGCTATATTTAAAGGAAGTTGAGAAGAAACTTTGCCGCAAGAAAAAGTAGTAGAAAAGAAATACAAAGAAAAAGCAGCAGAAAAGAAATAGAATTGGAAATTTATTGACATTTAGTTTGAGAAAATTGCTTTAGGTCTCCAGAAAAATTGGCTTGTCTCAAAAACTCGCTGGGAAAAAAATAGTGTTAAAAATCTCCCAATACAGTATTTAATTAATCCAAGTCTCCGTGTACATATTGCATAAGCATTTGGGTCTTCAGCGCTATTGAAAAGAGCAAAATGCCCTCTGGCGTGGTGTGTTTTGCACAGTTCTAAGTAAAAAACCTTTGTGCGACGTCATTATTATAATATTTTTATTTTTCGAAGAGTTTTGGACACAAGTTGATCTCTTTGAGAACTTAAAAATCCTTTTTCCTACAAAATATTTAAAATCTGAGGAATCCACTTTGACCAGGCCGTCTAGAGTATACATATATAGCATCACTAAATGATTTAACTTTCATGAGAACCTTGCAAGTTACAACCTTGAACAATTTGTCATATACAATAACAAAAATGAAACAATAATTAATAAAAGTATACATAAACATTTGGAAAAAGACAAAGAAAATCTTAAAGACTAGCAGTGAAAGGAACTCCTGTGGCCGGAATCCATTGTTACCCATCAAGAATTCCCCACTGTAAACTTCCCGGCCTCGGATGCACTATTTATGACACGAAATCCAGGCCACTTCACCCGTCCACTGGTGCCAGCCCCTGACCCAGTGTTCATGTACTCTCCATAATACAAACTGCTCAGTGCAAAGTTGCCGCTCCATTCGAGCCACCCTGCTGGATCAATTAAGCTACCAAGTGATGTCTTCATCACCACCGTCCTCGAGTACGCCTTCCATGGCCGACCCAGATAGGTCTTGAACGAGCCTTGCACCGGTTCAAGGTCTGATGCGGGTGAGATAACCGAATTGTGGATCACAATGCCCGTGTTCTCATTTGGGTCCTTCCGTCCTTGGGCCGTCACGGTGTTCGTCTGATTGCTCATCGGTTTTCGGACGTAGATGTTGCAGTTCTGGAGCACGGTTACTGCATCACCGAAAATGAAGTCGACGGTGCCGTAAATGTCACAGTTACGGTAGAACTGGCGCTGAGAGTAGACGTAGAGTGTATCTTGATAGCCCTTGAAGCTACACCGGTAGAAGACTGAGAGGTCTGACCCTGATCGCAGAGCAACAGCCTGATGCTTTTGTGGTCCTGCTGTGTTCTCAAATGTCATGTCTTGTGCGATGAAACCCTCACCGGTTACAGCTGCGTACAGATAATTGAAGCAATTAGTTAATAGTCACTGTTCATGAGTTAACTTTTGTTTTGTGAACGTAAAATTCTTGCAGAATGATACTTTGCATGGTTGAAACTGAATTTTTCCTCGAATAGAAAAAAATATCTTCTGGAAACAGACTGCTACTTTGAAGTTGCGCGCAACTGAATGCGATATTTAGACTTCTTAAGATGGTTAACAAGATTACGTTACTGACTAAAAATATTGTAAGAAGGTCAACAAGAAATAATCAATAAAACTAAGCATATAAACATTAACGAACAATGGATAAGAACTCACCGAAGGTGGCTGAACGGAAAGTCGTCGAACCATCTTGAACGTTCTTGTTGCCAGTGACAATAGTCTTATCGATGCCGTCACCAACAATCATTAGATTCTTCATCGACTTTGTGACCTCAACATTCTCCTTGTATGTTCCAGCTTTCACATAGATGACGAATCTTGAAGTACTTCCTTTCCTCAGCTTTGCAGAAGCTGCAACAGCTTCGGAGATGGTCTTGTAATTTCCTGAACCATCTTGAACCACCACGAGATTAGCTTTAACGACGCTCCGCGATTGAAGAAGTTTCCGATCAGCAACCGAAACCCATTCTGGAAAGCCACCAGAAAGCAATCTGCGATTTCCTCTGGAGCTAACTGGGGGAGCCATTGCCTTGTTGATGGCAAGTGAATTGCTCAGAGACTCAGATATGTTGTTGGCCGAGAAAGGTGAGAATTGATAGTTGGAGACCAAATTGAGCTCGACAAACCCATTTCGGCACGTTTCTTGGTTGGCAATGGCTGCACTAAGCCAGGTCTGAGCATCTTCGCTGGATGAAGATGCCGACATGGTGCGATTTAGCTGTTGAACGGTGTCCTGATAGAGCTCCAAGCAATCAGCCCATGCAGCATTGGCTCGCGCATCAAGTGAGCCTAGGTTCATGGTTGATGCAAGGGTATAAGAACGAAGAGCTCGGTCCATGGTGGCTCTAACGATCAAGTCGCGCAAACTGACCCGGGACTTGTCCTGAACAAATTGGGCGCTGGGGGTGGGTATCATGGAGCTGCATACTTGAGGGTAGGGTGTTTGGCTACATGATAGTATAGGTTCACTTGTTGCAATATTGAGAAGCAAGAGAAGAGAGAGAGAAAGGAAATGCACTAGAAACTTTGCCATGTTTGGTAGCTAATTTCCTAGCAAACTTTTGAGTTGGATGATGGATTGAAAGGAGAGGGAATGGCTCAGTTTATATAGGACTTGAGAGAAACAAGTGGCACATTTTTCTCGCAGCTGTCTAAATTTGAACGCGATTTGGTCATCAGGGTTTATAAATTTTGGCTGTTAGTTGGTTTCTGAAAGTTTTTTGATGAAAGTCAGCGGGAATAATTAAGTAGAAGCGTCAGGGTTTTGATTTGTAAAATTAAATAGATTATGTAAGCAAAAGCAATAAGCTTTATGCACAATATAACAAAAGGTCACCGAAAATTAATCCACAGTCCATGAACTTATCCGTTGGTTAGTAGCGTAGGTGGACCCTGAGAGGAATACTATGTAATCAAACTGTTGGAAGTCAGAGACTAAGGATGACATAAATTAATTGCTTCTTTAATAATTAGTTAATCCCAATACATGATTAGTGCACGCATTATTACGTGTAGACAATCATTCCTCTTAATTAGTTAACCACTAAAGCCATAAATTGACAAGTGTAGTGTTCAATCAGAAGTAAGAGTAGGTAAAAAAATTTTCCTTCCGATTTTCTCTTTTTTTAAGAACATGCATACGAGGAGGTTTCCTAAAATTCTACGTAACTAATGACTTTTTGTATGACATAATGCTGACGCTGAAACAACAAAATGCGACACGTTTGTTTCGTGTGAACTACTGAATTAAAGTCACCTCTTCTTTAAATTTAGAAAACTCGCCTGTATTTCCTTAAAATAAGGAACATTCTCAGATCATTACTTGGTGCGTGTCATTTCATTTATACTGAGAAATAAATGTGTGTGATGTAAATATCTTGAAATATACTGTTAGTTTTTCGAGAAAAGACTCGTAAGCATACCTTGATGTGATAGACACCACCAAATAATAAGAATAATTGTGAAAGCACCGAGAGATCTATCGTAGCAAGCATATCTATCTCGTCGAAACTAAATTAATTGTGGAGAATAAGTTGAAGACCTATTCTAGTTATATTGATTACATCGCTACGAGTTTTAGAAATAAAAATTTGTTTATTGTCCTAAAAAAATTTCTTTACAGATCAAATAGGAACAAAATGAACAATCAAAATCTAAATAGTAAGTTGATTAATATTTAAACAGTTTAGAATATTTGACACCAACCAAATATTACTCTGAAAGGATTTTAGGTTTATAGATCATGAACAAATAACCGAACAGGAATTTATATTGCCAAAATCATAGATCTAATTATGTTCTAGTTTTAGCCATATAATCTGCCCACAGTAGCATCTTTTGGAAGAGTATGTTACTGCCTGGTTGATGCATATGCCAAGTGACTTCAAAATACTTGGTTTATATTTTTAGCACTTTTAAATGATGTAGATCAATTTTAGTAGATTTGATCTTTCAAATTGAATGCCGTGACATTGAACTTGAATGAGAAATATTTGATTTTCAAGTCCTTTCCAAAGTATTCATCAATTCTAATCTAAATATTTAAATTTAAGAAAATATATATCATTTGTTACCTAATTATAGAAAATACTTGTTTTGAAAATACGGTGCTATTTTCTAAAATATTTATGTGTGAAATATAGTCATTTATCAAAAATTTGCAGAAGATAACAAGTTACGAAAAAAATTTTGCTCTGTGATCAGAATACAGTCAAGGCACGGGTGTGTCAATATCCTTGGCCTACTTTCAAAGTACCAAAGTGCTCTCTCTCTCTCTTTTCGCACGTAGGAGAACAAGTGGCACATTGTTCTCGTGGCTGTCTAAATTTGAATGTAAAGTTTTCGCGGTTGGGTGAATGGTTTTTGAAAATATTTAGGTCATCACGGATCGCGTTCTCCGATTTTTTTTTTTTTCAAAGCTCAGGGATGTGTATGAAGCTTCTTGGGTTTGATTTCTAATTAAGCAAGCCCAAATTGATCTCCTTCATTAATTTATTTCAGCAAGCTTCATCCACATGTTAACTTCCCAATCTCTTATTCTTTGATAGGATAATATAAATACAGATACTAATTAATTAATTAGTCAGTTTTTTAACTAGTCCCAATACATGATTAGTGCAAGTATTATTACGTATAACTCTTAATTAACCACTAAAGTTGTAAATTGATTAGTGTTGTTTTCATCACTGAGAGTAAATTGGTTGGTAGCTAGCTGGGCCATTATTTTTATTTTTATTTTTAATATCATGTTTCTTGAAAGAGCACGATAAGGCTAAGAGGAGATTTCCTGAGATTATACGTAACTAACAATTATTTGGGTGACATAAAGGATATGAAAGGGAGTGAACTGATGAAGAGAGAAGCTCGTAGAGAAGAAAGTTATCGTTTTCTTAATAATTTTTTTTTTTGGGAAAATGCCTTTAAGCCCCTGTGAAAGATGTCATGTGTAAGACTCCTTACTTACAGTTTGAATCAGTGTGAGTAAGCTTCTGTCCCCACAAAAAAATCACATATTGCCCATATTGTTCTTGATTGAATGCCTTATCTGAGTTGATTTGAGCACCCAGCATGTTAGGCATTTAATGTTTGTCACGCGCTAATCGCATGGGCCAGTTTGAAAGCTTTTTATGTCCACTCTTTTTTAAATTCTGTCCACCTCAAAACATATATTTTTTTTGCAGAGATAAATTTTTTTTTATATACGCTATATTTTTGGCCACTCTTCTCTCTCATATATTCTGTCCACTTTCTTCAAAATGTTTCCACTTTATTTAATATCCTGTCCACATATTCTAATTTTTTAATATTATATTAATTTTCTTTAACGTTTTATCTTTAAAATTATGCTCGCATTCTTTAATATGATTTCTTTAATATTTTGTCCACATTTTCAAACTATTATGTCCATATACTCTAGTATTTTGGCTACCTTGTAAATGGTTTTATCCACGTTCTCAAAATTTTATTGAGAATGTAGACAATCTTCAGCGGCCACGTGGTAGGTGGAGGAGATTACGCACTTTTCTCCTTTTATGTCTGTCTTACTCAATTTCTTTCTACTTTTTATAATTTATGTCCAACTTTTGTCTTTTTTTTCCACCTTCGTCAATTTAACTCTATGTTTTTTATATTTTTGTCCAACTTTCACTTTTTCTACCTTTGTCAATTTCTGTCTACTCTTTATATTTCTGTTCAACTTTCACCTTTTTTAACCACCTTTATCAATTCCTGTTTACTTTTTAATATTTCTGTCCAACTTTCGCTTTTTTGACCACCTTCATCAATTTCTTTTTACTTCTTTATATTTCTATCCAACTTTCTACCTTGAGGTGGACATAAATATAACATATATGCAAAAAAAATAATCTCAACAAAAAAAATTATCAATGCAAAAATATTTATTCACCTTGAAGTTGGACATAAATATAAAAAATGGACAAAATTTAACAAAGGTAGACAAAAAAGACAAAAGTTGGACAGAAATATAAAAGGAGAAAAGGGCCCGACTTCGCCCCCCGCCAGCTCCAGGGTCGCTGAAGATTGTCTACATTCTTAACTGTTGAGAATGTGGATAAAATCATTCACAAGGAAATTAAAATACTAGAGTAGGTGGACATAAAGTTTTGAAAACGTGAACAAAATATTAAAGAAATCATATTAAAGAAAGTGGACAAAATTTTGTAGATATAAGGTTAAAGAAAATAGATATAATATTAAAAAAAATTAGAATAAGTGGACAAAATATTAAATAAAGTGGACAACATTTTGAAGAAAGTGGACAGAATATATAAGAAGGTGGACAGAAGTTTAGAGAAGAGTGGACAGAAAAATAGCATATATGAAAAAAAAATTATCTATGCAAAAAAAATATCAATCTAAAAAAACTTATTCACCGCGCGGACAGAATTTACAAAATAGTGGACAAAAAAGATCTCCAAACCGGCCTACACGACTAGCGCTCGTGACAAGTATTAATTTGCATGTCATGCTAAGCACTCAAATCAACTCAAACAAGGCATTTAATCAAGAACAGTATGCACAATATGTGATTTTTTAGTAAGGACAAGGATTTATTCACACTGATTCAAACTCTAAGGAATTTTTCGCAAGGCCAACTTTTCACAAGGGCACATTTTTTCCATTTTTTTTTTTTAAAGATTGAAGGAGACAGAAGAGAAGAGAGTCAATGTCAACTCCTTGGGCATGCGGAACGCTGTATTACTTGAATCACATGCAAAACGTTGCGGCAGCAGAAGAGAATTCCGACTGCATGAGGCTGTTCAAAATGGAAGCTTGCTGCTGGTCCTTAGCAAAACAAGAAAATGCTGCATGCGCGTTTGGTGCATGCAAAATACTAGACACTTAAACAGGAAACTCGTAGAGTGTACTACTGTAGAAAATATATATTGTACGTGTTGGAATTTTTCCTATCCAAAATTAAATCAACCAAACAACTTATAAAAAAAGAATTAAAAAGAGTCTCAGGAAAGATGCATAGTCGCTACACTTAAAGGCATATGCCGACCTCATGCTGTCAGCTAAGACTGATGTGCCTCTTAGTGGTACCGCCCTTCTCTGCCGATATCCTTTACGTGTACGATCATGATGGGTAGATGACTACGAACTATTAGATGTGCCCAGAATAAAGACGAAGGAGGAAATCTGATGTGAGATGAGAGAGAGATATTTTTCCCGTATTGTTTTTCACGCCATATTTCTCTAATGTATTTATAGAATATAAATAGTTAGAGACATAATCTCTAACCATAATATCCACTAACTCCATTAACTATGTTGACCAACTCCACAAAAGAAGTGGTGGTTAGTGATTAAGTAAATGTTATTAAATATTCATTATTTATGAAATTTAACCATTTTTTTTAGTTAAAATTTCCAACAAGTCCCCTCCCCCAAAATAAAGCTTGAAATCTCAAAGGAAACAAAGGAGATATAAAATTATCTAGCCTGCTTGGTTGCCTGCAAGTGGTCACAAGCACAAGTTGTAAGCGATAAACTATTTTGAAGTTGTAAAAAAAATTTACGCAAGTAAGTATTCAAGTTTTTGATTGGTAATGTGAAAGTGTAAGTGACAAAGTATATAATCAAATGTAGTTTTTGGATGGAATGTAAAGTAAAATAAGAATTCAATTTTCTTTGTTTGATTTACTGTAAGTGGGCCAGATTGCAAAGCAAACTTACATAATCTAAAATTACTTTGCCTAATTGAATTTTAAATTGCAAAACCCACTTGCAGACCCATCTATAATTTTGTGTCCTACTTGCAGTCACACTTGCACTTGTAGATCTATTTGCAATTTGGTGGCCCACTTGTAGACCCACTTGCAAAGGCCACTAGTAAACCCATTTGCAATATTTTTTTATTAATAGATTAATTATTATTTCAATCATTTTAAATAAATACCATGAACTTTCAGTCATTTAAAAAAAAAATATCAACTTTCAAACCTTGCTACTATGAACTTTGGCACTTGTAAGAAACTACTGCACGGTTGTTAACAACGAGAGGAAAAATATGACTTTACTTCTCCTTATACAACACACAAATTTAAAAAAAAGAAAAAGAAGAAAAAGAAGAGAGAGAGAGAGAGAGAGAGAGAGAGAGAGAGAGATCGAAGAAAAGATAAAGAGGGAGAGAGACACAATAAGCAGAGAGAGCGTAGGGGCTGAGGAAGGGAGGGGAAGATAAGATCAAGCTTGAGGTAAGGGAGGGTGACAACAAGGGCGAGGTGGGCGACAACGACTTCGAGGAGGAGGAGGCAATAACTAGCTTGAGGGAGGAGAGGAGGTCTCACTAGAGGAGATAGTGGAGGGTGAGGTTGAGGAAGGAGAGGAGAAGTGACGCGTACAATAGGGTAGGGGCATAGGGAGGATGAGGCAGGGGAGGCAGAGAGGGGCGGGGCGATGAGGTGTGGTGGGGAAGAGGTTCAACTGTTTGAGTAAGGGAACCTAGGAGAAGGCGAAGTGCTAGGTGGTGGCGAGAAGATAGAGAGGAGAAGGAGGGGTGAGGAGTATGGTGGAGAGGCAGGAAGAGAAGAGGAGGTAGAGTAAGGCAGAGAGGCAGGGAGATGGGAGTAAGCGAGGTGGAGTGAGGTAGGAAGGCAGGGAGATCAGAAGGAGGCGGGGAGGCAAAGGGGGCAGGTGAGGGGCTGTGAGGTGAGGTGAGGTGGGGAGGCAGGGAAGGGGGAGTTGGGAGGGGGAAACTTGAGATGGGGAGGGAGAAACTGGAGAGAAAGAGATAATTATTGAAGAGAGAGATTCAAGTAGGGAGATGAAGGGCTAGCTGCAGATTTCCTCATCTCCGCCACTTATAAAATAATCTTGAAACTTCAGTTGCAGTTGGAGAATCTGATGATTATGGCCCACATGGGCTGCAAGTCCAATTCCAATTCGTCTCTGATACAAATAGCATCAAACTTTTTTGCTGCAAAGTGGGTTGACCTTTTATTGCAAGTGGGCTTTGCACTTGCAGCCCACTTGTAGCTAACTAAACAACCCCTTAGTGACATTTTGTCGCACTTGAGTGATAAACAAATTAGGCCTTGAATTAAAACCCTTTACTAAGAATTAACAAAAGCACACATAGACATAGACTGTTTACAATATTAGATAAATTATAAATTACCTGATGTACATATTCATCAAAACAATGTGCTCATACCAACACCATTTATACTAGTTAAAATCTTGTCCTAACATGTTATACTATGGACATATTTTTTGCATAATATCATGCCATTGGTATTATATATATACCAAATGGATTAGTGCCAATTGTAAAGGCAACTCTATAATGTTTGAGTTTATAACTAATCCTCAAACAAATTTAAATGAGGTAAAATATATTCTTCTTAAAGAAAAACAAATAAGCTTTCTTAAGAAAGAAATCTCATATGCTCAAATAAGTCGAGCAATTACAAAATAAAGTACAAAATAAATAATATTTCAAGTACAAAATAAATTTATAATAACAGTATGTGGATCAAAACCTAATGTTTTTAAGGGACAAAAAGCAGCATATTGTTGCTCTTCCATCGCTACAATAGAAAAAAGCTTCCACGTCAGTTTAAAACCGATGCCAATGTAAACAACGAACCGGCGTATATTCCGGCAATGTATAAAATTGAGTAATTTTCATGTTGGTTTTCTACTGATGTCTATTCGCCAGTTACTACCTCAGTTCTTTTTAGAACCGACGTTAAAACTCAATTTTTAAATAAAAAATCATCGGGCCCTGTGGTGACTCCATTCCTCGGAGCTTTGCCATCTCTGGCACCAGTGGGCGTGCCTCCATGGACGCATGATCGTCCTCAGCAGGACCCATGATCAAAAATCAATACGTGAATTTCTCTTTTGAGAAAAAATTTCGGTCATATTGACAAGGACACATAATAAAATCCCAAATCTAATAAATCTATTACGCAACAAATCCCAAACATAATAAAATTGAAAGCCTCAAATGTAAAAAACACTCACGCAACGATCATAACATTGTCACCATTGCTGGAGTTCCATAGATGAGGAGGCCACGCCTTTGCACCCACACCTCCATTTCGATTCCATCTTAGCTCCTCTCGTTGTTGCCTTGTCATGTTTCACCGCTCGTGAGGGACTTGGTCACCTCTGAACAATAATCAAGCTATAAAGAGAGAGAATGAATTGAACTTAATTTCTTGCTCTATGAGAGAATTTAATGTTGTCGTATATACATAAAAATTGATGGAAGAAAACTATTAGAGAAGCTTGTACGAGCCGAAGCATGCTCTGCTCCGAGCAGAGCAAGCTGTTGTGGCTGGTTGCTCCCGTTGTTGCCGCTAGTTTGTTGCTCGGAGCACCACCCATCAAAGAGGAAGGGGAAGGACAATAAGAAGAGGAAGGCGGTGGCGGTGGCGGGATAGGTGTAGGGTTGGGGTTGTGGGTAATTGTTGCTCCTTCTCTTTCTTTCACTGCTTGAGGGCTGACCCATGTTTGTAATTGTAATTGTAACCCAAATTTGTTGAGAGAGAGAATTTTCTGGAGAGTATTTTGAGGAGGAAGACCAATTAGGAAGAAGCAGTCAACAACAGTGTGGGAGATATCTTTGTGAGAAAGAAAGAAAGAGGGAATGGAAATTGAGCTCGTGGAGGCGCTGACGAGGGCAAAGGCGAGCTCAAGGAGGCGGTAGATGCGGGATTGAGATCTGATGGGTAATTTGAGAGGGAGAGCTGGTGGCGCGGGATTTGATATTTTTTTGGGAAATTTGAGAGGGATTTTTGAATGTTTTGAGAAAAGGCGTCGGTTCATTTTTAAAACCAATATGTTAAGTCTTTTTTATTTAAAAAGATTATGGAGAACTGACATTGATTATTTGATTTGAGTTTCTGTGTCGACTTTTTGGAGAACCTACATTTTTTAGCGTATTACAAAAATGTCTGTCTTTTTTTTTTTGAGTTTCGACGTTGGTTTATTTTAGAATCAACGTTGTTAGTTTTTCAACATATTACAAAAATACTACTGCCTCTATTTTTTTTTTTTGAGTCTCTACGTTGGTTCTTTGGAGAACTAACATCGTAAGTTTTTCAATATATTACAAAAATACCACCACCTTTATTTCACGTCGTTATGTTATAGAAACCGACGTCTAACATGGATGTGAAAACCCAATTCTGTGCTAGTGCATATGAAGAAGACTTTAAAGAAAAAGACATCTTGACTAGGGATGGCTAATGGGGCGGGTCGACCCGCGTCGACCCGCCTCGCCTCGCCCTATGCGACCTGTTTGAGTCGCACAGGGAGGGTTGCGGGTCAACCCGCACAGGGCGGTCAAAGCGGGACGAATCTCTACTCTAATTTTTTTTTTTATATCCAATATAATTATATAACTATTAGAGAGAAAAATTAGTCTCAAACCCCTAGATTCGTTTTTTATTTTTTTATCCCTCAACGGCTCAAAACCTCTTACTCACCCACAACGGCTCTTTTTTGAGCCATTGTATCTTAAAAAAAAAAAAAAAAAAAACCCCTCTAACCTCTATAAATACCCTCCAATCTCATTCCCTTTCATCTCACTTAATCTCAACCCTCTCTCTTCTATTATAAATCACTCTTATTCTCTTACAATTACAAATCTCTACCAATTTCTAATTTAGTTTAATAGAGCCCAACTGGAGTACTGGCGGTACCTGATCCGAAGCCGGTGGTAGCTCTTCATCAACACACAATCCTTCATTTGCCGCACCTTACACCGATGCTGGCGGTAGCTCATCGTCAACTTATGCCGCTTACCCACCATACAATTATGCTCCCCCAACATCCGGATTTGCTCCCTGTCACAGTTCGTCAAGCTATCAATTACTACAGTGGTTTTGCACCATATACACATGCTGCATATGTCAGTGATAGTGGTACAGGTCGGCATTCTATTTCCTTCCCTCCTCAATATTCCTCATATTCTCAACTTTTAATGTCAACATCACCAATGCACGCACAATCTCTGGCTCCTTTTTTTACTGAAACATAAGAACAACACGATTACAACCAGCACAGCATGATACTATAGTTCCAGAAACACAACAATCAACTAACACAACCACTAAAGTAAGAGCCAAAACTTCTCTAGTGTGAAACTATTTCGTAAAAAAAGTTATTAAAGGTAGAAGAAAGGCAGAATGTAAGTACTGCCATCAACTATTTGATCATAAAGAAGGATACGGTACAGGTGTTCTTAGTAAACACTATGAAAAAAAGTATGTTAAAATTACGGTTTATCATCACAACAAGCACAAATATTAGCTGATTCAGGCATACTCTCCACTTGGAGGTATAAGCCTGAAGTAAATAAACATAAGTTAGCTAAATTTATTGTTCGAGCAGATCTTCCATTTTCTTTTACTGAATCAGATGCATAGTTGATTATCTTAAATCTGTTTTTGCTCCTGATTATAAGAGAATTAGCAGACAAAGTATAACTAAAGAAATTGAAGATTTATTTATAAATAGAAAAAATATTTTGAAAGCTCTTTTTACTAGTGATGCTAGAAAAATTTCATTAACTTCCGATATATGGGAAGCTCTTAATCTTATCCATTATTTATGTGTTACTGCTCACTTTATTGATGATAACTGAATTTTACAAAAATGTATTTTATCATTTCTAAATTTTCTGAGAAACATTCTGCTACACATATAGCAAATTCAATTTTTCTTACTTGTAGAAATTATGGTATAGAAAATAAAATATTTTCTATTTCTTTTGATAATGCAAGTAAAAATACTGCTTCAATAAGACAATTGAAAATGGTATTAGATCTGATTTTAAACGGTAAACTTTTTCAGGTTAGATGTGTTTACCCTATAGGGCGTGTTTGGATGTAAGGAATCCGAGTGAAGTGAGGAAGTGGGGAAGTATAATTGCTCATTTCCCTATCTATCCAAACACCGGAAAAGGAAAATAAGAAAACCCCTTTTCCCTTTTTCATCTCTCTTTTACACAACCATTTTCTCACTTCCAGAGTGCTACAGTTAATTTTGTGGTCATGTAAATCTCATTTATAATAAGTTATAGCATAAAACATTTAATTTTTTGGTCATGTAAATCTCACTTGCATTCTAATTACAATCTATTTTTTATTTTTCTTAATTAATTTTTATTTTAATATTATTTTCCGGTCAACTTTGTGGTCAACTTTTCCATTTCCACTTTTCATTACCATCCAAATACCGGAAACGACAAAACATTTTCCAAACCACACTTCCCAACAACCATCCAAACACCAGAAAACTTACTACTCATTTCCCTTTTTCCTAAAGGAAATAAATCTTACTTCCTACTTCCTCACTTCACACCAATTCCTTAAATCCAAACAGACCCTATATTGAATTTATGTGCACAAGATGGTCTAAAAATCTTAGACAAATATATTTATAAAGTTAAAGAAATTATTTTACATATAAAACACAGTAGACCTAGGAGACAATCTTTTAAAAGTTATTGCCGACAATATGGACTAAAGGAAAAACTACTCCAAGCAGATGTAAAAACTCGTTGGAATTCAAGATATAATATGATTAAAGATTGTCTTTCTTATAAACAAGCAATTCAATTTTTACAGTAAATGAATGTTCATCTTATTAAATTAGCGATGAAGAGTGGAAATTGTATGAAAATTTTTGTACTTTTCTAGAAAAATTTGACACTGCCACAAAAGCACTTTCTGGTACATATTATCCCACATGTAACTTAGTTTTTATTTAATTTTAATGAGATTTCTCAAGTATTTGCTGCATACAGTGATGATGACATTCTTGAAGAGGCTATACATGATATGGAAGAAATTTTTTGAAAATATTTTAAAAATATGCCTTTTTTAATTTTATTTAGCTGCAATTATGGATCCTAAAATTAAAATAGATAATTTAAAACTTTTATTATCTAATTTTATTTTATGTTTAAATTATGAACAAGATGTAGATAAATTACTTTTAGAAATTAGATCTCTTTTAGAAGAAATGTACTCATTGCACAGAGATGAGTTATTTTTCCCTTCTTCTTCTGAATTTAGGACACCTACACCATCACAAACTTCTTCTACTAGTCTAGGTAAAAGATTATCTAATTTTAAAAGTTTACTTTTCTCTAATACTAGAAAGAAACACTCTTCAGGAGCAGGTTCATTTGATGAACTTAATTTATATTTGAACATAATGCCTGCTGAAATAAATAAAAATGATGATGAACCATGAGAAACATTTGATGTTTTGTCATGGTGGAAAGAACAGAGAAAATAATTTCCTGTTCTTTCTACCATGACCCGAGATATACTGACACCTCCGGCCTCTACAGTAGCGTCCGAGAGCGCATTTTCTGCAAGTGGTAGAGTTTTGACACCCTGGAAGAGCAGGCTGACACCGAAACACTTGGAGATGGTTGTTTGCTTAAAGGACTGGTTCGATGCAGAAAGATGCACACAAGAAAAAACTATTCTAGATGAAGAATTTGAACAGGACGATGATGAAGAATAGAGAACCACCAAAATTTTTATGTACATTGTATGAGATGAGCACCAGAGTTTTTTTTATGTATATTATATGAAATGAGTTTTATGTGCATTATATGTGATGAGCAGATTGGTATATGATTTTTTCATATTAATAAAATAATTTACCTTACAAAAAAACTTGTAATTAGTGAATATCAATTCTATTATTTTTTTTATAATTTTGGATAAATTTTTTAAATTTTTCCTCTTTTTTTACTATTTTTTTCCTAATTTCTTTATAACTTTAAATTTAAAATTTTAAGAAAATTCGAATTTAAAAAATAAAAATAAAAAATGCCGAGACGGGTCCAACCCGTCTCGGCGAATCCGGGTAACGAATCGGGTCAGGAGACCCGATTCATTACCCGGTTATTTAACCCGTCTCGTCGAATCCGTGACGAGATAGGTCCAACCCGTTTCGTCACGGATTCGTTGGGCTGACGGGATGAATCAACCCGATCTGTCCCGTTAGTCAACCTTAATCTTGACTAGAGCAAGACCCTGTCAGATGAACTAAGAATACTTGGAATTATGCAAAAAAAAAAAACTCCTTTTAGGAAAAAAGTCTAATAAGGAAGTCATACTCTCCTTAGAGCTATACTGCATTTTATGTAAACAATATAACAAAACGAGAAAGAGGAGTTCATCGTCTTGTTTTTAAGTACAAACCCCTTAGTAAGGTGCTAAAATGGATTAGATATTCTATTCCTAATAAAATGGATTTATTAAACTACATTCATAAGGCAAAAATATTTTCAAATTTGATCTTAAGTCAGGATACTGGCAATACAAATCCATGATAATGATCAATATAAAACATCATTTACTGTCCATTTGGACATTTTGAATGGAATATTATGCTTTTCGGATTAAAGAATGCTCCATTCAAATTTCAAAGTATCATGAATGATATTTTTACTTCTTATATGGAATTTATCTTGTCATATGTAGATGACATCTTGATCTTTTCTAACGCTATTGATCAGCATCTTAAGTATCTTGAGATCTTTAGACATATAGTTATACGAAGTGAGTTAGTCGTATCTGAACCCAAGATGAAATTATTCCAACCTAAAATTAGGTTTCCTGGACATAACATCTACTAAGGAACAATAGGTCTTATAGAAAAAAACATTGAATTTGTTTCTAAGTTTCCTGATGTTATTACTGGTACAAACCAATTACAAAGATTTTTAGGTGCTCTTAATTATATGGCAGATTACTATCAAAATCTAGCCCAACATCGCCATTATCTATTCCAGATTGAGAAATGATCCTTTTCCATGTACTGACAAGCATACTGCTGTTATCAGATAAATTAAGGTAAATATTGCACAGTTGCCATGCATACATTTGGCAAATCCTAATTGGCATAAAATTGTTGAAACTAATGCTTCAAGTATTTGATAGAGGATTTTAAAGCAAATTAATCCAGAACTAATAAAGAAGTTTTGGTATGCTTTACCTCCAGAAAGTGGAATCCCATCCAAAATAATTATCCCATAATTAAAAAGGAAATGTTTTCAATTATTAAGTGTCTTCTTAATTTCAGGATAATTTATTAAATCAAACATTTTGATTATGAATTGATTACAGTTCTGCCAAAAGTATTATTGAGAAGAATGTTAAAAATCTTATGCCTAAACAAATCTTTAGCTAGATGGCAGCCTGAATTATCAGTATATGATTTTACTATTGAATATATTCGTAGTGATTTTAATTTTTAACCTGACTTTTTAACTCGTGAATTTTTAAGGGTACTCATGAGGCGAGTGAACCCCCGGGAAGAGGAAAAGGTAGGAGTAATACTCCAAATGCCTGACATGCTATTGGAGGAAGAGGCAAGAGTAAAACTCCCAATGCTCGGCACACTATTGCTGAAAAGGGAACTAATAGTTCCACTATTAATACATTTAAGGTTATCGCCAACGAAGACGTCTTTATGGAGATAGCTTCAGTTGCCAGTAATACCTAAGCAACATCATCATCATCATCATCTAAGAAAGTAGTTGAAAATACCAAGCTACTACTCCTTCACAAAAAAACTTTTAGTGAAGTCACTCAGCAAGAATCTTTTATTTTTACAAAAGATAATTCAGACTTTATTATTTATATTGAAAAGGAATACATACCTATAATAGACGAGGTAGAAAAACTTAGACAAAAAAAAAAAAAAATAATCTAGATAACACTTTCTACCCGACTCTGATAAATAGACCAAGACAATGATGCAGTCAATATTGTTTCAGAAAGATATGACTATAAAACATTTTTACCCCAACTCTAATTCTAATTAGCCACTCACTTTTAGCAAGTGCATTATTAAATTTGTCTTATCTGTAAGAGACTATGGTCTTAGCACTAATAGATCAATTCCTTTAATAAAGGCAGAAAATGAAACTTATAGTTTCAATTATTGAGACTATGTAGCGTGTGTGTGTGTGTAAAGTGCTCCCAGTGTGTCTCCTTAGATAACTATCTAAGGAGGCAGTTTAAAAATTCATTATGAACCATCTTTAAGGATGGTCTACTTCTTCCATCTTGTTGTGTAAGTCATAATATGATTGTGTATAAAAAATCATGTAATTTGGATAATTATTGCAAACTGTTGGTTTTGTTAGTACTTGATACATTCCTTAAAAGTTTCAAAAGTGAATGAAATTTTATACACAGTCATCTTAAGACATGTAAATCAAGATGAAAGAAGTGCACCATCCTTAAAAGATGGTCTATATTAAGATTTTAGAGCTGTCTTCTTAGATACTATCTAAGAAGGCACACTAGGAACACTTTACCACACGTACACACATATGGAAAATGTTTTAATATATATAAGGTGTAACATAAAAGTTTCCATACATCTATGAAATACACTGTAACTCATCCATATCAATAATTCAAATCATTGATTATGATTTATATGTTCTAAAACTCACAAGGATCAAATTTTATATGAATTGAAACTTTTTACTCCCTCTATCTCCTGATCAAAAAATGGATGCTCTGTAGCAGTCTTAAAAATCGATTTTTTTATTTGCTTGATTTGTGAGATAGAAAGTTTTCAGTTCAAATGAATTTTGATGTGTGTGTGTGTGTGTGTGTGTGTGTGTGTATGTGAGTTTTAAAACATGTAGATCATAATCAATAGTTTAGGTCATGAATATGGGTAGCTATCTTTTTGTGGTGGGCCCAAAGGTTCATCACTCTACCTTTGATGATGATTATCTCATATAGTTATAGTTACTAATAATTTTGTGATATAAGTTTCAGGTTTAATCAAGATCATAGATTAGTGTTTAGCTTTTTCAAAAGACTCAAATTCAAGTTTTGAAGTTAACACAGGGTGATTCAAGAGCTCAAGCACAAATGACATATAAAGTACTCAAAGAGAAGTCTAGCTCACTTGAATCATATTTGAATCAAGTCAAAATGAAGAAGATCGAGAGCCAGAAGATGACTTAAATTTTGTAAAAGAATCTGTAAGTGTTTAGAAGTTTTGTAAAGAATAGTGTATATTTGATTGCTCAAGCTTACACACAAACCAAAGTTTGATATCGATTTTCATGATCAAAAGTTTTAAAGTTTTGGTTTTATCAAAAAATTGATTTTATGAAAAGGAAATCACAAAAACAAGTTTATATTGATTTATATATGTATTGGAGTTGTCCATATATATTAAAGCTTCAAAGAGTTTTAATAACTTGTTTTTTGTTTTATACATGTTTTGGAAAAACTTATTTTATAAAATTTATAGATATTTATTTTAATTTTTAAAAGATTTCAAAAATATTACTTTAAAGGTCCAGTGTACCAGGACAGTGGACAATAGAGAGTAGCTGTCGACTGCTGATACTGACATGCAAAAGGCTGAGTGCAACTCAGCTGTCGACAACCTCCAATAGCTGTTCACAGGGGTTCAACAGAATTGAGCTTGAGCTCATTTTGTCGACAACCAGTCTACCAGAGACTTAATCTGTCTTAGTCTGTCAATAATCACCCTTGACTATTGATAGGTATTATGTAATTTTTTGAAAAATGTGACCATTGAGCAATGCCTGTCGACATGCATGAGTTTACTGTCGACAGTTAGACAGTTAACTTTACTATTTTGTCTCATAATGACTATTTTCGTGTATAACCCATCCAAATTCATTTCAAATATTTATTTCATGTTTTCAACATTTTTTTCATTACTGAACTTGCTGAGTTTTGGACTCTATCCTACTCCTATATATATGAGTGATTAGAGAGTGTTCATCAATAAGTTTTGGCTAAGTTTTTCAAGAGCTTTTAATTTTATATCTTTGTTTTTCAGTTTACAAAAGATTTTCAACTTTCAACCTTCTCTGTTTTCTCATACAAAGCTCGAGCCATTTATCTCTAAACTTATTCTATTTGGATACTTGTCTTGTGAGAGTTTTTGTTTGTGATCAACGAGTTGATCATCAAGTGTTACAAATTATTGTATTGAGTGAGGTTGCGATCTCGATTGAGCTTGCGGGCATGTGTATTGGAGTTCTTGCGGGAACGAGTGAGGAAGCTTGTAGGTGTTACGGGATCGTTCTTAGTGGAAATCCTTTATTGCAGTGAAGGTGGGGGCGTAAAGTAAGTTGTTCGAACCTCAGAATAAATCTCTCGTGTTGCGATTGCTCAATTTTCTTTTTCAACTTAACTCTACTCATTCTTATTTATATCTTGTACTTGCTTATCATTATATATGTGATACTATTTATATGCTTGTACTTTTTTAAAACTAAGAAAGTAATTATGCACCTCAGCTCTTATTTTAATAGGAATCAAGAGAAGAAGTTCAGAGCCCTTCACCGGGTATACGACTCATTTCTTGGTTGTCGAGTTGGATTGTCGATTAAGTTTTAATTTTCACATTTGATTAGCACATCACCTATTCACCCCCTCTTGGTGATTTCATTTTCTTGATGGTGATTGGTCATGGTATCCATAGCGTTGCATCTTTTTTGGACAAATTGTTATTTCATTTTGCTTCTCCCGATCGTCGAGCCTTATCAATTTAACTATTTTCTCTTGTTCCCTGGCCTCTCACTTCGTTTTGTTCTTTCTCTGTATTATCGCTTGACTGAAGACACCCTATCGGCTTAACTTTCTCAAACAACGACCAACGGCCCTTCTCCTTTCGAGGTGTATTTTCTTAGGTGTATGTAAACTCTTATGTTACACCCTATGTGTATTAAAACTTTTATATATATATATATATATATATAATATATATATATATATATATATATATATATATATATATATATATATATATATATATATATAGGAAAATTTTCAAATGAGAAACTTTCTCATAATAAGCTTCGTGAGAAAACCATATAAGAGAGATTTTATGGATGATCCGAACCGTTCATCTTGATCTACATACTCTAATTAGACTACCAATAAAAAATCACGCGATTCCAACTTTTTTACCGATGCATCAAGTGATATCTTTATCTACGGTGATATAACATATGTTTTGTAACCACTTGTTGTATGGGTAAAAAGGCTCGGACTCGCGTGATTTTTAATTGATAGTCTAAATAAAGTATATAGATCAAGATGAACGGTTCGGATCATCCATATAAAAGCTCCTATATAGTTTTCTCACGGTCTTCGTGTGAGAAAGTTTCTCACACGAAGACTACTTTCTCTCTCTCTCTCTCTCTACACACACACACACACACACACATATAGAGAGAGACTTGTGTCATTCCAAAAGATTTTGAGTCCGAATCCTTCCAACTCAAATACAACCCTCCGATATTCGAATACAAGATCCACTCTATTGAAGTTGATCTATATTATTTCAAGTATCTATAAACCAAAAATCAAGTGTTTTGAATTCTTTTTGCTCATCCATCAATCGGCGTAAAATGGACGACCGAAAGTAGTGAGTTGGTTAGATATATGTCTTTAGACATACAAATTCTTGATACGGCCATTTGATTATGACCTAAATATTTAAAAACCCCTATAAACTAATTTTTGTTAGATTTCAAATGTTCTATACTGTTAAACTAACCAACTCACTATTTAGGCTGTCTGTTTTTTCCTACTTGATGCATAGACAAAAAATATTCAAAATATTTGATTTTTGGTATATAGATACTTGATATAATATACATCAATTTTAATGGAGTAGATCTTATATTCGAATATCGGATGCTGGTATTTTAGTGGGAAGGATTCGAGCTCAAATCCTTTTGGAAGGACAAAAGTCTCTCTCTCTCTCTCCCTCCCTCTCTCTCTCTCTCTCTCTCTCTCTCTCTCTCTATATATATATATATATATATATATATATATATATATTTATAGAGAGAGAGAGACTTGACTACTCCCGAAAAGGATTTGAGCATGGATTCTTTCCACTCAAATTCAATGCAGGATATTCAAATAGAAGATCCATTCTGTTGAAGTTGATCTACATTATTTAAAGTAATTAAAAAATAAAAATCAAGTATTTTGTAGATTTTTTCCATGAATCATGTATGGATAAAATAGACGGCTGAAAGTTGCATATTACTTAGATATATGATTTTAGACATACAAATTCGCGATCTGACCATTTGATCATAATCTAAACATTTAAACTTCTCACACGCCAACTTTTGTGAGGGATCAAATATTCAATACTGTTAAACTACCTTACTCACTATTTCAACCATTTATTTTGCGTCTAATTGATAAATAAGCAACAAATATTTAAAACACTTGAATTTTTATTTTTAAGCACTCTTAACAATGTAGGTCAACTCCAATGGATTGGCTCTTCAAATTGAATGACCAAACTTTGAATTTGAAAGGGATGAGTCATCTCCATATGTTTCCCAAAGGACGCAAGTCTCTCTCTCTCTCTATGTGTGTGTGTGTAGAGAGAGAGGAATATGTATCTCATATCTTATTTAACGAAACTCCATCAGATAACGCATTTAAACTCTAATCTCCTTATTATTTTTCATGATTTGATCGCATATCATAATTTTCTTGCCCTAAGACATATACATATAAATAATCACATTAATTGGAGTTCGTTTTAATAATTGATGTAATGGATCCATTTGTTCTATAGTTGAAAAATCGTTAAATTCTCAACCATTCGATACATGATTAAATGTACTCCAAACCGCTTGATTTTTATATGTGCATGTTTTCTGGGACATGAAGGTCATAACCTGCAGTCACATTTTTAAAAGCTAATAGAGAGATTAGAGTTTTAATACGCCAACTGACCGTGTTCCTTTCAGGGTTATTTGTTTGGACGTAAAAGTCATAAAAAATCGTAATTCGTAAATGACTTACAACTCAATTACAACTACGACGTTTTTTGGACTGTAATTCGTAAAAGACTTACGCAACTCAACTGCCACTCATTTGCAACCCAATTGTCACTCACTTACAGTCCACTTATAGTTAATTTTATGGTCATGTAAATTTGTATTATTTTTTATGTTAATATTAATTTTTTTAATATTTAGCATTTTTAGTATTTATTTGCAATATTAAAAATTTTTAAATCACCAAATAGTTAATTTTGTAATCAACTTTTTCACTTATGACTTACACATTACGACAATCAACACCGTAAAACACAATTCACTTTCCCTTATAACTTTATATTACCAACCAAATACCATAAAACTTACATGCATGTAACTCATTTACAACTGTAAAAGAATTTATCAATTACGACTTACGAATTACGGTCAATTACGACAACCAAACAGACCCTAAATTAAATTTAAGGTACATGTTTGTCATGTGTGTGCGCATTGTTGTTTGATAGAAAATACTAATTATCTGGAAAGTATGGAACTACTTTGGTACTACTAGATGAGGTGTAGCTCCCATTGTGAACTGCAAGCTGATTAGCTCCAATTAGTCGAAGAAAAGGTTGATTAACTCCAGAAAAGTTTTTAAAAAAAGATACAATAGTAGTCCCCTCCTTGTGAATATCAAAATAAACCAAGTCTTGCTCAAATTGGTATCACCAATTTGTTGAGCTGCTATTACATACAACCAGAATTGTTGAATTGCTGATACTGAATTAGAAAATTAGTTATATTTGAATGTCGAATTCTGAATAAAAATGCTGGGAGTTTATTTTTATAGATGATAAATGTTGAATGCTAAAAGTGTAGGGAGAGAGAGGAGATGAAAGCTTGATGAAGCTTGTGGAATCCAACTTGGATTCGGACTTCGTTTCTAAAAAGGAGTCAGATCCAATTGGAGTTTACTAACAGGTGAATTGCTTCTTCTTTTAGGATTTGGATTCCTTTTAGGATTTAGATTCATTTTCTGAATTAGGGTCAAATCTAATTGGGGTTTCCTAAATCCCTGAGACTCTATGGCTATAAATAAGGGCTAGAGCCCTCATGTATTGTATCCCACTGAAAATCTCCCTTGAAAATTTCTTGAAGAAGGAATAAGTTATAAAATATTATTGAATCAATAAAATCTCTCTCTCCCTTACCCCAAGGACGTAGGCACGTTGCCGAACCTCGTTAAATACTGTATTGATTGCTTTTCTCTATTATTCTCTGTTCTTGTCGTGTTGGTCACATCTCCGGCTGCATCAGTCTCCGCCTGGTTGGTGGATTCTTCAAAGAGGTTGTTGTCCTGCACATAACAAGTGGTATCAGAGCATCACAAGTTCGGCGTGGGATCGTGTGTTGATTCCAAGAGCATCAGTTGCTATCCGGTGGAGATCGTGTGTCGATCTCGGCAGTGTTGGGAGTGTTTGTCGGATCGTGTGTCAATCTCAATACAGCGTGTAGATTGCTCGAAGAATCAATTTGGAGAGTATATTACTTCGGAAACTCTTCGAGAGTTTCGCGTGGAGGTAAAGATCCTATCTTTATTTAGTTTATTTTATCTAATTCTGTTTGTTTCCGCATTGCTTTGAGGAATCAGTTAAGAAGATGGCTAGAGAAAGTACACCGGTTGAGGATTGATGTGGTGAAGTTCGATAGCAAGAACAGCTTCGGTATGCGGAGATGTGAGGTGATGGATGCGCTGACGACATCGAACCTCGAAGACACTCTACGGTTGGAGAAGAAGCGCGCATCAACAACTGAAGAAGATTAGGATAAGATGAATCGTACGGCGTGTAGCTTGATCAGGTCTTGTCTGACACAAGACATCAAGTATCATGTGTTGCATGAAACATCCGCGAGACAGCTGTGGGAGATCCTGGAGAAGAAGTATCTGACGAAAAGCGTCGAATCACGATTGCAGTTGAAGAGTAAACTTTATCATTTTTAGATGCATAGAGGATGCTCCATTAACGAACACATGAATAGCTATACAAAACTTCTTACAGATCTAGATAATGTGGATGTGGAGATCGATGAAGAGAATAAGGCGGTAATTCTGTTGAATTCTCTTCCTCAAGAAGAGTATGAGACCTTTACTCTTACATTGATCAATGGAAGAAAACCCCTTAGCTATGGTGAGGTGTCTGCTGCTCTTGTGGTTATGAAGTAAGAAGACATGACAGACTGTCTTCTTCTAGGAGCACAATAGCAGAGGCATAGGCGGTAAGAGGCAAAAGTTTCAATAGGAAGGGAAGAGATGATCAGGGAAGATCAAAGTTCAGATCAGGCTTCAGAGATCTGAAGAGGAATTAGTGTGCCTTGTGCAAGGAGCTAGGGCACTGGAAAGTTGATTGTCCGAAGGCCAAAGCTAAGAAGAAGGAGCTGATAACCGAGGCAAATCTCACACAGGTGGTTAGTACTCAAGCCAGTACATCACAGAGGATGGATCGAATACAGACTCTTCAGTATTCTCTCTCTCTGTTACTACTACTGTTAGCTACTCAGATAATGCTGAGTGGATCTTAGATACCGGAGCTACCTATCATGTGTGCCCGAATATGGCCTAATTTTCTAGCTTTGAGAAGCTAGATGATGCTTCACAGTCATGGGTGATGATCATCCGTGTAATGTGGAAGGGATGGGTACAACCCGTATCAAGATGTTTAATGAGATAGTAAGAGAATTGAAGGAGGTGAGGTATGTACCTCACTCAAAAGAAATCTTATCTCTTTTGGCGCTTTGAAAGTATTGGGCCTGTGGTATCTATACGAGATGGTGTTCTTAAGATGACCAATGGCTCAATGGTGGTGATGAAGGGCGCCCACTAGAATAATCTCTACTACTTGAAGGGTAGTACAGTTACAGGTCAGGTGGAGACTTCTAGTTCTTCAAATGATGGTTGCACAAAGGTCTGGCAGATAAAGTCAGACATGGAGGTGAAATTTTTTTGCAAACTCCTGCAAAAAAGGGATCATTGGAAGGTGCTGCTACCTGCAACCTTGTGGATGAACACGGCGTTCTGGATAAGAAGAAGGTGAAATTTAGCACCAGTACTCACCGCTCAGAAGGTCTTCTTGATTGTGTTTACGTAAGCATTTGGGACCTGCTAAGACTGCATCGCTTGGAAGTCACATGTACTTTGTCTTTTTTATTGATAATTTATCTAGCCATTGTTGGATATATCCCAAGAGACAAAGGTGTGAAGCCCTAAATATGTTGGTGAAGTAGAAAGGAAGAATGGAGAAGCAGACAGGTAGTAAGATCAAGGAGCTACAGATTGGTAATGTTAAAAGATACATGAACCAATTTCTACGATTTGTGCAGAACAGTAGTATTGGTACTCACTTCACAGAAAGTATACATAAGTTGGCTAAAAAGGTGAATCGTTCCTTACTGGAGAAGGTTCGGTGGTTGTTGTCTAATGCAAGATTAGACAAATCGTTTTGGGCTGAGGCGATTGTGTATGCTAGCCATCTCATAAATGGATCGACTGTGATAGGAGGTAAAACTCCATTAGAAATTTGGTCTGGGAAAACTACTCAAGGTCATGCTTTATTGCGAAATTTGGAAGTCCGGCCTACTTTCGTGCCAAAGATGGCATGATGAATCCGCGAGTAAAGAGGTTTGTGTTTTTGGGTGTCAAAAGAAATATGAAAGGCTACAGGCTATGAAACCCCGAAAACAAGAAGATCGTGATGAGTCAACATGTCACATTTAATGAGACTTCAGTATTGAAGTCTACCGTCTTTCAGCAGGTGGAGAGGACGAAGACCCATGAAGTATCACAGCGGGTGGAGGTTGATGCTACTCCACCATCTCCGGTTGGTTCAATATCAGTGAAGACTTCACCGGATGTGACACAGGGTGGAGATCATGTAGGCAAGGTTGATACTGAACAGGTTGAAGACATTGATGAGAATGTCGAATTGTTTGCAACCATAGGAACCAAGATAAAACCACGAAAGTAGGTGAAAAAGCATGAATCTCAAGCTTGTGACCGCGACAAGCTCAAGTTGAAGGATGTAGTTCTCCATGATGGCAGTGAGGAGGTTCATATGACTCAGCCAGATAGGTTCGCTGCTGAAGATTCAGGTACAAGTGTTTAAGCTTGATGGAGCTCATTTCAATGAACTACGACTGACTTGATCCTTTAAGCATGATACGTAGGCAGCCGTAAAGGCACATCCACACATTTGGTGATGCAACCCATATGAAGCTATTTGGGTTCTTGAGAAGCTGATTGAGACTTCACGTAGAGGTGAAGAGTTGGACTTCACGTATAGGTGAAGTGTTGTGATCTCGATAAACAAATGATCTTCTAGTGAGAAGACAGTTGAGCTTGCATAGGAAGGGTGTGCATCCAGTTATTGAAGCCGATTGATGGTGTTCAATGTGCTCTACTTAGACTTGGTTGGACCGTCAGTTGAAGACAAGTAGACTGAAGAGAGCCAGTCAATTTGGGAGTCAATATTGGCTCATGATGAGTTCTTCGTGAGGTCATGAAGTTGCTGAGTGAGAGACACATTAATTGGTCGGCTCGTGTGGAATTTATCTTAAGGTGAAGTGATGGGAACGCATGTATGGTGCATCCAGTTGGATAGCTGAGCTGAAGTTGGAAACTTACAATTGATATTGGAGTTTGGTGTGAGTTGCAGGCGGCAACGACAAACTCAATTTGGATCTGATGAGATCAGTGGAAATCAATTGTACGTGTACTGGCGATTCGTTTAAAGGAACAAGTTTCGACTGTTGGCTCAAGCCGAGATCGTGTGTCGATTTCGCCAGGTGAAATATTAGTGTTCGCTGGAGTTCGGCTCAGATTTGAAAAATCTTCACCGAGGTAGAGATTGTAGGGAGAGAGAGAGGAGATGAAAGCTTGTGGAATCCAACTTGAATTCGGACTTCGTTTCTGAAAAGGAGTCGAATCCAATTGGAGTTTCTTAACAGGTGAATTGCTTCTCCTTTTAGGATTTGGATTCCTTTTAGGATTTGGATTCCTTTTTTGAGTTGGGGTCAAATCTAATTGGGGTTTCCTAAATCCCTGAGATTCTGTGGCTATAAATAAGGGTTAGAGCCCTCATGTATTTTATCCCATTGAAAATTTCCCTTTGAAATTCCTTGAAGAAGAAATAAGTTGTAATTGATTGTTGGATCAATAAAATCTCTCTCCCTTACCCTGAGGACGTAGGCACGTTGCCGAACTTCGTTAAATATTGTGTTAATTGCTTTTCTCTATTGTTCTCTGTTCTTATCGTATTGGTTACATCTCCGACTACATCAGTCTCCGCCTGTTTAGTGGATTCCTCAGAGAGGTTGTTGTCCTGCACACAACAAAAAGTGTTGAAGAATGTTGTTAACTGAAATTTTGCATTATTTTTTCTGCTTGTCTGAATTTACATTTTAGCTTGTGGAACCTAAAGAACTGAGAAGCTTCTTGAATATTTTAAGTTTCCATCAACTCAATCTGGTCATGTATATCTCTCATATGAGCACAACTACTTCTGCTTGGATGCTCTGTTATCCATATCTATTTAATATTGAAGTGCATAATGTGAAGTCTTCAAGTAACACAAGGCACCTTTTACTGTATCAAATTTGGATAACCGAAGATCTATTCACTGCTTCATAGATTATGATCCAAATAAAAATCTTATGATTGATCAAATGCTGGTTACCAGGACGCTACTAAAAATTATTTGTTCTTAAGTATTCAATCTCCTTCATTATCCATCAACATATTTTCAAAATTTCTTTTTCCTCGAAAAACGTACATTATCATTAAACTCTGGTATGGATAAATAGTTATTCTACTGAGACATTGAATAATTGCATGCGATTTATTAGACTTCTCAGAACTCATCGCATCCAAAGTTAACGGTCTTTGTCAATTTGTACCTGCCTTTACTACATTTCTCAATTTTTTAAAAATAAGTCAAAACAAAATGTGAATTAGAGATGGCCAGGGACTCTGAACAAGTCTACGCTAACAGCAACACTTGGGGGATGTTTGGATTCAAAGAAGTGGGCGGAAATAGGAGAACGCGATAGTGTTATTTCTCATTTTCTTATCTATTTAAATACTGGAAAAAAAAAATGAGAATTTTTTTTTCTTTTTCTTTTTCTCTTTTACACAATCATTTCCTCACTTTCAACACTCTACAGTTAATATTGTGATTATGTAAATCTCATTTGTAATAAGTTGTAACACAAAACAGTTAATTTTGTGATCATGTAAATCTCACTTGCATTCTAATTACAGTTCAAATTTTATTTTTCTTAATTAATTTTTATTTTAATATTATTTTGCGGTCAACTTTGTGGTCAATTTTTTCACTTCCACTTCCGCATTACCATCCAAACATCAGAAAGAGACATATTATTTTCAAATCACACTTCCCAACAACATTCAAACACTGAAAAACTTACTAATCAATTCTCCAGTTCTAAAGAAAACTATTACTAATTCTTCACTTCCTCACTTCTAACCAAACAGCTCAATAAATATTTCACTTAGAGGCCACCATCGAACAATCTAAACATTAAACACTACAACAAAAATGTCAAGGAGGGGCTAATAGAGAATGACTCTTCGGTTAGAATAGACACAACAAATATTTAAGGCCCGGTCTGATTCTTCCTTCTTGGCCCACTTCCATTCGGGAATTGTGAGATGATTAACGGATATCATCAATTCGGAGCATGTTTTGAAAGAGTTGAGACTCTCGTGTTCAGGATGTGGTGTGGTCTATCAGAATTGAGCGCAACTCTCGAATTATTAATCAAAACAACATTCTCCAGAGAATGTTTCTCATCGGGTCATCTTCTACTCCGATTTCTGGCATAATTTTTTTTTTATACTTTATTATATTCTTTCTTCCCTTCTCTCCCAAACTTGCTTGGTGAGAGATTATTTTACTTCGTTGTTTTTTTCTTTGTTGTACTTCCTCTTTTTAATTTATTTCAGACCGGATCATTTTGATCTTGTTTTATCCTTAAAAAAAGAGTTGAAAACAAGTATTCATATTTAATTTTGCTCTTTAGAAGCAAATAAGCGACTTCCGTGATGTATGTCTGTGATACTTACTCCTATAATTGTCACCTTAGAATTAATAATTAATTTTTATTTTTATTAGCAGTTAAAGGACAACAAGCAAACGATTCATCGTGCCAGTTATGTTGCACGTGTTTATCAAAAAAAAAAAAAAAAAAACCTAGCTAGCGTTGACTGCTGCTTTGGTTCCATTTTCTGAGAAGCCATATTGATTTAAGTTTGAACTTCGTTTTGGTAAACGGACATTTATCTTTCAATCCGTGTTCTAACAACCCTGACCAGAATCTGTGAACGCGGAGAGTGACGGCGTGACGCTAACTCGGTGAATGATCGGGCGCGTACGTACGAAAAGAGAGAGCACTTTGGTACTTCGAAAGTAGGCCAAGGATATTGACAGACACGTGTCTTGACTGTATTCTGATCACAGAGCTAATTGTTCGTGCGCGTGGAACCTAGCCGGTGCTGATTGGTCAACGTGAACCAACGTGTGTTGAATGCAGCATGCATGCATGCATGCGTATTTTCTTGAATTGGATCAAGTCATGTCATGTCATGTCAAAGTATTGATCATAAGGTCTGTTTAGTTGTCGTAATTAGTCGTAATTCGTAAGTCGTAATTGGTAAAATTTTTTACAGTTGTAAATGAGTTACATGCATGTAAGTTTACAGTGTTTGGGTTGTAATATAAAGTTGTAAGTGGTAAAGTATTGTATTTTACGGTATTTGATTATCGTAATGTGTAAATCGTAAGTGAAAAAGTTAACCACAAAATTAACTATTTGATGATTTAAAAAGTTTTAATATTGCAAATAAATATTAAAAATGCTAAATATTAAAAAAATTTAATATTAACATAAAATAATAATACAAATTTGTATAACCATAAAATTAATTGTAACTGAGCTGTAAGTGAGTGTTAATTTGGTTGCAAGTAAGTGATAGTTGAGTTGCGTAAGTCTTTTACGAATTATAGTCCAAACAAACGCCGTAATTATAATTATGTTGTAAGTCATTTACAAATGACAGGCTTTTAAAAGACGAAACAAAACAAACATCACTTTTGCGGGGAAACAAACAGCACCACAGTATAAGTGCTTCTATTGGTTAGTGACTTTTTCAAATATCATGTCACGAGATTGCGTCGCAAGTGATGATTGAGGATGACTGAGGCCGGGGGTTTAAGATCGGGGGATGTACTCAAGGAGAAAAATATTTGATTCAAATGCTTAAGTTGATAGGTTTTGACGCTAATTTTTTTGTCTTTACTTGTTATCTTCTATCAATTTTTAATATATGACTATATTTCACACAAAAATATTTTAGAAAATAGAACCGTAATTTCAAAACAAGTATTTTCTATAATTAGGTAACAAATGATATATATTTTCTTAAATTTAAAATATTTAGATTAGAATTAATGAATGCTTTGAAAAGAACTTTCAGGTCAAATATTTCTCAATCAAATTTAATGTTACGACATTCAACTTGGAAGATCAAATCTACTGAAGTTGATCTAAAGCATCTAAAAGTGCTAAAAATCTAAACCAAGTATTTTGAAGTCACTTGGCATATGCATCAACCACACAGTAATAGACTCTTCCAAAAGATACTACTGTGGGCAAATTATATGGCTAAAACTATAACATAATTAGATCTATGATTTTGGCAATATAAATTCCTGATTGGTTATTTGGTCAAGACCTATTAACCTACAAATCCTTTCACAGTAATATTTGGTTGGTGTCAAATATTCTGAACTGTTTAAATATTAATCAATTTACTATTTAAATTTTCATTGTTCATTTTGTTCCTATTTGATCTGTAAAGAAACAAGCAAGGACAATAAACAAATTTTGATTTCTAGAACTCGTAGCGATGTAATGAATATTTAACTAGAATAGGTATTCAACTTATTCTCCATAATTAATTGAGTTTCGAAGAGATAGATATGCTTGCTACGATAGATCTCTCGATGCTTTCGCAGTTACTTTTATTGTTTGATGGTGCCTATCACAATAAGATACGCTTACTAAGTCCTTTCTCAAAAAACTAACATCTACCTCAAGACATCTACACATTTATTTCTCAGTACAAATGAAATGACACGCACCAAGTAATGATCTGAGAATGTTCCCTATTTCCAGGAAAAACATGCAAGTTCCTTAAATTTAAAGAAGAGGTGACTTTAATTCAGTAGTTCACACGACCCAAACGTGTCGCATTTTATCGTTCAGCTAAATGGCCAGCATTATGTCATCCAAAAAGTCTTTAGTTACGTAGAATCTTAGGAAACCTACTCGTATACATGTTCTTAAAAAAAGAGAAAATCAAAATAAAAAAAATTTACCAATTTACTCTTACTTCTAATTGAACACTACACTTGTCAATTTATGTCTTTAGTGGTTAACTAATTAAGAGAAATGACTGTCTATATGTAATAATACGGGGACTAATCATGTATTGGGATTAACTAATTATTAAAGAAGTGAATAATTTATGTCATCTTTAGTCTCTGGCTTCCAACAGTTTGATTACATAGTATTCCTCATAGGGTCCACGTACGCTACTAACCAACAGATAAGTTCAAGGAGTGTGGATTAATTTTCGGTGACCTTTTGATCTTTTGTTATATTGTGCATAAAGCTTATTGCTTTGGCTTACATAATCTATTTAATTTTACAAATCAAAACCCTGACGCTTCTACTTAATTATTCCCGCTGACCTTGAACAAAAAACTTTCAAAAACCACCAAACAGCCAAATTTATAAACGCGGATGACAAAATCGCGTTCAAATTTAGACAGCTACGAGAAAAATGTGCCACTTGTTTCTCTCAAGTCCTATATAAACTGAGCCATTCCCTCTCCTTTCAATCCATCATCCAACTCAAAAGTTTGCTAGTAAATTAGCTACCATACATGGCAAAGTTTCTAGTGCATTTCCTTTCTCTCTCTCTCCTCTTGCTTCTCAATATTGCAACAAGTGAACCTATACTATCATGTAGCCAAACACCCTACCCTCAAGTATGCAGCTCCATGATACCCACCCCCAACGCCCAATTTGTTCAGGACAAGTCCCGGGTCAGTTTTCGCGACTTGATCGTTAGAGCCACCATGGACCGAGCTCTTCGTGCTTATACCCTTGCATCAACCATGAACCTAGGCTCACTTGATGCGCGAGCCAATGCTGCATGGGCTGATTGCTTGGAGCTCTATCAGGACACCGTTCAACAGCTAAATCGCACCATGTCGGCATCTTCATCCAGCGAAGATGCTCAGACCTGGCTTAGTGCAGCCATTGCCAACCAAGAAACGTGCCGAAATGGGTTTGTCGAGCTCAATTTGGTCTCCAACTATCAATTCTCACCTTTCTCGGCCAACAACATATCTGAGTCTCTGAGCAATTCACTTGCCATCAACAAGGGAATGGCTCCGCCAGTTAGCTCCAGAGGAAATCGCAGATTGCTTTCTGGTGGATTTCCAGAATGGGTTTCGGTTGCTGATCGGAAACTTCTTCAATCGCGGAGCGTCGTTAAAGCTAATCTCGTGGTGGCTCAAGATGGGGCAGGAAATTACAAGACCATCTCCGAAGCTGTTGCAGCTTCTGCAAAGCTGAGGAAAGGAAGTACTTCAAGATTCGTCATCTATGTGAAAGCTGGAACATACAAGGAGAATGTTGAGGTCACAAAGTCGATGAAGAATCTAATGATTGTTGGTGACGGCATCGATAAGACTATTGTCACTGGTAACAAGAACGTTCAAGATGGTTCGACGACTTTCCGTTCAGCCACCTTCGGTGAGTTCTTATCCATTGTTCGTTAATGTTTATATGCTTAGTTTAATTAATTATTTCTTGTTGACCTTGTTACAATATTTTTAGTCAGTAACGTAATCTTGTTAACCATCTTAAGAAGTCTAAATATCGCATTCAGTTGCGCGCAACTTCAAAGTAGCAGTCTGTTTCCAGAAGATATTTTTTTTCTATTCGAGGAAAAATTCAGTTTCAACCATGCAAAGTATCATTCTGCAAGAATTTTACGTTCACAAAACAAAAGTTAACTCATGAACAGTGACTATTAACTAATTGCTTCAATTATCTGTACGCAGCTGTAACCGGTGAGGGTTTCATCGCACAAGACATGGCCTTTGAGAACACAGCAGGACCACAAAAGCATCAGGCTGTTGCTCTGCGATCAGGGTCAGACCTCTCAGTCTTCTACCGGTGTAGCTTCAAGGGCTATCAAGATACACTCTACGTCTACTCTCAGCGCCAGTTCTACCGTAACTGTGACATTTACGGCACCGTCGACTTCATTTTCGGTGATGCAGTAACCGTGCTCCAGAACTGCAACATCTACGTCCGAAAACCGATGAGCAATCAGACGAACACCGTGACGGCCCAAGGACGGAAGGACCCAAATGAGAACACGGGCATTGTGATCCACAATTCGGTTATCTCACCCGCATCAGACCTTGAACCGGTGCAAGGCTCGTTCAAGACCTATCTGGGTCGGCCATGGAAGGCGTACTCGAGGACGGTGGTGATGAAGACATCACTTGGTAGCTTAATTGATCCAGCAGGGTGGCTCCAATGGAGCGGCAACTTTGCACTGAGCAGTTTGTATTATGGAGAGTACATGAACACTGGGTCAGGGGCTGGCACCAGTGGACGGGTGAAGTGGCCTGGATTTCGTGTCATAAATAGTGCATCCGAGGCCGGGAAGTTTACAGTGGGGAATTTCTTGATGGGTAACAATTGGATTCCGGCCACAGGAGTTCCTTTCACTGCTAGTCTTTAAGATTTTCTTTGTCTTTTTCCAAATGTTTATGTATACTTTTATTAATTATTGTTTCATTTTTGTTATTGTATATGACAAATTGTTCAAGGTTGTAACTTGCAAGGTTCTCATGAAAGTTAAATCATTTAGTGATGCTATATATGTATACTCTAGATGGCCTGGTCAAAGTGGATTCCTCAGATTTTAAATATTTTGTAGGAAAAAGGATTTTTAAGTTCTCAAAGAGATCAACTTGTGTCAAAAACTCTTCGAAAAATAAAAATATTGTAATAATGACGCCGCATAAAGGTTTTTTACTTAGAACTGTGCAAAACACACCACGCCAGAGGGCATTTTGCTCTTTTCAATAGCGCTGAAGACCCAAATGCTTATGCAATATGTACACGGAGACTTGGATTAATTAAATACTGTATTGGGAGATTTTTTAACACTATTTTTTTCCCAGCGAGTTTTGAGACAAGCCAATTTTTCTGGAGACCTAAAGCAATTTTCTCAAACTAAATGTCAATAAATTTCCAATTCTATTTCCTTTCTGCTGCTTTTTCTTTGTATTTCTTTTCTACTACTTTTTCTTGCGGCAAAGTTTCTTCTCAACTTCCTTTAAATATAGCTGCGTATTATTTTTAAGTAATTCAATGATTCAGTGATAAAAATATGCATACATCATGTCAGTGTCAACACCTCAAACAAAACGAGACGGAGACATGCGACCAGCCTTTTCTCGGGCCTGATCTACGTGGAACAGTCAACGGTCGCTTGATGGGGCTCACGGAATCAAGCCAAACAACCGATTGTCACGCACATATGGTACACGTGCCGGTGGCTCAAAGTCCTGCTGCAGATGCGTCTCTCTCTCTCTCTCTCTCTCTCTCTCTCTTCCTCTCTCTCTCTCTCTGTGTGTGAAAGTACTGGAGCCCTTCTTTCGCTCACGCGCGCCATTGAACAAAGTTGTTCCGAGTCCCTTTCATCAAATTCCAAGGGTTTGTAAATTAAAAGTGTGACATTTATAATGCAATGTACAACAACCACATTTGTTAGGGTCCAATGGAATGTGTGTTACTATATGATCCATTGAACTGCAAGTACCCCTTAAGATTCTGGAGTTTTGCGTCCTAAGCAACCTTAGTTTCAGTTCCCGTGTCCAGTGGGGGGAGCTAGAAATTTCCAAAAACATGACTAAATATATTATATAGAGTACACAATTGAAATCTTAACACAGAAATGAATAATTATTATCGTATCCCAAAGAAAGAAAGAAAAATCAAATTCAAAATGAATAATTAGTTTCATATACCAAAGAACCAGTTCACACTGATACGGCGTCTGTGTAAGTGGAGACCAATAGGTAATCTTTCATGGACTGCTAGCCATGTGATAGTATTTACTTTAACTGATGTCGCCACATTCCATAAAATCTTTGTTGTTGTGTCTTGTGGTTGTGAAGATTGCAGTAGCTGGTATTGAGAGCGAACTGTGAAACTAACAGTTGGGCTCACCTTCCAAGTTATTTGGTCCGGAACATTTTGAATGTCGTCGATGAGTGTAGATAAGAGCTGCCAGAGTCTTGTTTGGGAGGGAGAGGGGATTGCGAAAGGTGAGGGCCCAACCATTGTCTTGAATTTGTAAACTAACCAAAGTATCTTTATCTAATGCCATCTCAAAAAGAACGGAAAGCGCAGCCTAGCGAAACTTATCTAATCCATCAGTCTTTTCAAAATTTTACTGAGGTCTCCTGCCCACAACTTAACATGAGTCCAAGTTTGAAAGCAATAGCTGTCCTAAGAACCCCACGTCAAAATGGGGATATGTGCTCCGAGAGCTTTTCATTCAGGTCCAAAGGCCTACGCCGTTGATAGTAATTGTAATGGACCACTTGTACTCATGTGGATTGATGGATAATTAGAAGTTTCCACTACCATTTTGATATGAGGCAAATTGAGAAACACAAACCATTGAGCTCATCTTCTTTTACAAATTTCTTCACCATTTAATTCCCTTTTCCCTGTTGTGCGCAGGACAACAATCCCTCTGAGGAATCCACCAATCAGGCGAAGACTGATGCAGCCGGAGATGTACCCACACGACAAGAATAGAGAACAATAGAGAAAGCAATCAACACAGTATTTAACGAAGTTCGGCAACGTGCCTACGTCCTCGGGGGAGATTTTATTGATTCAGCAATCAATACAAACTAATACAGAAGGATACTTGAGGGAACTTTCAGGGATACAATACATGAGGTAGCCCTTATTTATAGCCACAGAGTCGCTGGGTTTTAGAAAACCCCAATTTAATTCAATCCCAAATAGAAAAGGAATCCGAATCCCAAAAAGAAAGCCAAAACGTGTCTGTCGGTCGACCGGCCGGTCGACCAACCCATGTCCACGGTCAACCGGGCGGTCGAGCGGACCCAAACAGAGAGCAACCTGCTTTCAGTTGGTCGATCAGGCGGTCGGCCGCTCTATGCCATGGTGACCGGGCGATCGACCGGGTTAAACCTGTGCATGTCGTGCACACGGTCGACCGGCCTTCTCCATCGGTCGACCGGGCGGTCGACCGAAAGCATACCTGGATGCTCTAATACCTGCAGCAATGCACCGTTCGCTCTCTTGTCTTCCGGTCTCTGTGCTATCTTCCTCTACCTCATCTATCTCCTCTCTCCCTACAAACTCCACCTCGGAGAAGATTTTTCAAATCTTAGCCGAATTCCAACGAACTCCAAATATATGACCTGGCGAAATCGACACACGATCTCGGCGAAATCGACATACGATCTCGGCTTGAGCGCTCCGGATGAAATCGACACACGGTCTCGGCGAAATCGACACACGATCTCGTCTTAGAACCTTTAGCTCAGCTATCCAACTGGAATGCACCATACATGCGTTCCCATCACTTCATCTTAGGAGATATACCATACGAGCCGACCAACGAACGTGTCTCTCACTCAGCAACTTCATGACCTTACGAAGAACTCATCATGAGCCAACACTGACTTTCCAATTGACCGACGCTCTCCAGTCCACTTGTCTTCAGCTGACGGTCCAACTAAGTCTGAGTAGAGCACACCGAATACCATCACCGGCTTTAACAAACTGGATGCACACCCATCCTACGCAAGCCTAATCATCTTCTCACTAGAAGATCTACTGTTCATCAAGATCACAATGCTTCACCTCTACGTGAAGTCCAACTCTCCACCTCTACGTAAAGTCCCAATCAGCTTCTCGAGACCCAAACAGCTTCTTACGGGTTGCATCACCAAATGTGGTTGCGCCTTTACGGCTGCCTACGTACCTTGCCCAAAGGATCAAGCCAATTGTAGTTCATTTAAATGAGCTCCATCAAACTCAAGCACTTGTACCTGAATCTTCAACAGTGAACCTATCTGGCTGAGTCATATGAACCTCCTCACTACCGTCATGGAGAACAACGGCCTTCAACTTGAGCTTGTCGCGGTCACAAGCTGAGATTCATGCTTCTTTACCCACGTGCGTGATTTTACCTTAGTTCCAATGGCTGCAAATAATTTAGCATTCTCATCAATGTCTTCAACCTGTTCAGTATCAACCTTGGCTACATGATCTCCACCCGGTGTCACATCCGATGGAGTCTCCACTAATACCGAACCAAGTAGAGATGGTGGAGTAGCATCAACCTCCACCCGTTGCGATACTTCCTTGGTCTCCGTCCACTCTACCTGCTGAGAGACGGTAGACTTCAAGAGTGAAGTCTCATCAAATGTGACATGCCGACTCAACAGATCTTCTTATTTTCAGGGTCCCTGATTGGTAGTGAAAAGTGCATTTTTATCATTACATTTACCATCACATTTTCATATTTATTCCAATAATTCTGCACATTTACTAATATTTAATGATTTATTGTGTGCAGGCCTTGAGAAATAAAAATAAAGAAATAAAGCCTCAAAAGAAGCCAAAAGCCCATATTTAAGCCCAATGTAAAAGTTGCAATTATTAAATGTCAAAATTGCAATTACACAAGGGCAATAGTTGCAAATACAAAGAAGAGGGAAGGATAGACTTCTATTCAACCCTAAACACTTACAGGATGAGGATAAAAGCCAAAGAAGAGAGTGCAAAGATAAGGAAATTCGTTTAAAAAGATATTGGGAGATTTGAGATCTAGGTAACTTGCTTCCCAAGTTATCTCGAAATCCCAAGATAAAGAGCCAGGATGCAGCTTCCAGAAGACAACGCCCAGATGGACGGACCAGGGGAAGCCACGCGCCAAAGCGCGTGGCCATCTGCCACTACCAGGCCGCGGAAACGCGGCCCAAGCCGCGTTTCCGCGGCAATCCAGTCGACTCTGGCGATAAGATTTTTTGGTAGAGTCTTCCTGGGACTCTACCTCCTTCTGAACCTATAAATACCCCTGCAGATGCAACACAGAGATCGTACAGAATCCAACAGAGAAAATACAGAGCTAAAGCTAGGGTTTCTTTTAGGCTAACTTGTAATTTAGTTTAGGTTTTTATTTTCATTTTTTGTAACTGAGAGGAGAGGATGCTCTCATGGAGGAAGGAGTTCATGCTTGTACTGAGGTGACAGCGGTGTAAGTCTTACTTTTCCTCCATTGTTAATAAAATCGACTCAAGGTTCGTTTTGTGTTTTTATTCTTGTTTATTTGTGTTCTTCTATTCTTTTTCTATGTTATTGTTTCTCTCTAATGTTTTGTAAACCATGAGATCTAATTTCTTCGAGACTGCCTAGCCAAAGAAGTGCCCTTGATGGCCTATGGAGATGAACAAGCCGTCGCTTGCTAGTCTTTTCTTTTCGTAGTGTAGATCGCGAAGGTGGAAGATCCTATACGCCATACTTGTACGCCTTCGAAGACAAGTAAGTCGTCGCAAAAGGATCAAAGGTAAGCAGGACTGAAGAGGTAGGTATGTGTTTATAGTTTTTCTTTCTTTCTTGTATGTGTTTCTTCCTTTCTTCTATTTCTTTAGATTAGATGACAAACTCCACTTCTTTCCAATTTATTTCTCCCACTTCATTGTAAATACCATTGTAAATAATAAAAAATAAATAAATAAAAGAGATAACTTGCTTAAACGCTTCTATCGCTAGTCCCTCCCTGAGGATCACGACCCGCATAGCCATTGCTACCGCGGATTAGAATTGAGCACCTTGCACATCTTGTTCTAAATCTAATATCTTTATTTTTGTGTGCAGAAAAAACTCAATCAAAATTTTGGCGCCGTTGCCGGGAGGGATGGTAAGTATTCTCTAAAAAAAAAACTAATTCTTTTATTCTTTCTGTTTGCAGAACACGAAAAATAACAGCAGAAAAGGACATATAGCAACTCTGAGCCTCTGGCCTCGAAGGCAGAGCAGCAGAGCCTACTACAGAGCCGCGTTTGCGCGGTAATAGCCGCGTTTCCGCGGCCTGAGTAGTTCACTACTCATTCAGTTTTCTGCAGGTTGCTGCAAATTGCAATATTTGTTTACTGCTCTGTTAACGTTTCTCTGTGATCACCCTGCACACTGCTAATTAATTAACAGTAACCTATTTGTTGAAAAATAAAAAAAAATTAGACTCTTGCATATAGGCACGTGTCTATTTAATTTTTTTTTAATTTCTGTTGAAGAGTGCTGGAGACAAGGTACGTTCGCATTGCATATAGACTAGGAAGCACCCTTGGCTGATTTACTGCTTTTGAGTGAATATTTGTCTATTGCTTTACACGTGCACTAAATTGACTTAAGGGCTTGTCCTATAAATAAGATAAGGTGGGGATTTCATCACCCTTCCTTGGTCCACAATCTCCTCACTCACTAACCCAAGCCTAACTAAAAATTAGTAGACGTTGCCCTAGGGACATCTCGGACTCAATTAGGAGATTATCCTAAGGGGGAACGGTGTTGGAATTTGACTCCTGCCAAATCAGTGTCTAGGAAGGGGATTGAGGGCCGAAAGCCCGAAGATTGGTGCTTATTTAATTAAGGAACGTCTTTGACGGAAAACCTCCCACCAATCTTGCCCTGACTTGGCTGATTAACTTGTGGTCAAAGTCTACACCCTACCTCCTGTGAACAGTCTAACCAGTTAGGAGTCGTCTAGGTCATAGGTCTACCCTAACTTAGGTTAGAATTTTTTCTTTTTGTTTGCTTATTTGTTTGTTTTCTTTTTCTTTGTTTGTGTTTGTGTGATATGGCATATAATAATAATTTTTTCAATTTTAATCCATATTACACACCAACTTCTTTTTCGGATATTACCAACCCGGCATATCATAATTTTGACCAACCAAGTGTGCCGGAATGGTCTTATCCGAATGAATATAACCCATACCCCCCATCTTATGACCATAATTTTCATACTTTCAACTCTTCACAGAGTTCATGGGGTTTCACTTCCCCCGAGTCCAATTTTCAACCGACTTGTCCTCCATATCCACCTTGTCCACAATATTCCCAAGAGTCATACTCAGATCTACCCATTCAGAATAGAAAACCATCTATCCGGGAAATGATGAGTATGCATGAGTCCAAGCAACAAGTACCATCAATCTCAAACATGATGATGCGTGAGTCCACCGACTCACAACTTCATCACGATTACACTTCCTCTTTTCAAGTCCAATCACAACATGATGCACCTATCGACTATGAAAGGATGCTTAAAGCCATGACTCAGGCTAGATTAGCCCGTGATCATGAATTAGATATGATGGTTCAATCTTTGCGTTCTCACCGTTCGGCCAATTCTGATATAGCTGACCACTCTCTTAGAGCCGACGAACCAAGTTGCTTTGGACAACAAAATTCTAATTCAGTACCATCATTTGAACTTGCCGAAACTCCAATTTTTGATAGTTTGGCAAGTTTTTCCTTTCCTGAAATAGAACTTGAGCATAAATATGATCATGATCTCCCACTTGGTGATTCAATTCTACTTCCTGATTCAATAATGACTCCGGTGTCTCCACCTGATTTTATTTTTCCCGAGTCAACATTGGATCCTGTGCCAATTCATCATGAATTTGAATCACCCATTTTGATGATCATATTGAACTTGACCAATTTTACAATTTTGAAAGTCCCATGGATAAATTGGCAAGTTCTCATTTTTATATTGAACTCAATGAGAAATGTGACCTAGATTCTCAAATCAATGATCAAGTTCAAATTCCCGAATCATTATTGACACCTGTTCTGTTACCCGACTTAGGTAATATTTTCGAGTCAGTTTTGATTCCCACTCATATCATTCCTGAACTTGAATCACCACCATTGAGTCACATTCCATTGTGGGAAGATTATTGTGGACTTGAGCTTCAACTTATTGATTTGGACCCACTTCCTGAACCTAGCCCGACTCCTGAACCCTTACTTGATTTAAGTTTCTTTCCTGAGTCGGTATTCGTTCCCGTACTTACGATGTCCAAGTCAATCATTCCATCTTTTCACACTCCATTTTGGGACAAGGCGGTTGACACAATTGACTCTGAAATTAATTATGAAATCTGAAAATTTGATGGGGTGGAATTATTAAAAAAATAATACATACATACATTTTAGTGAGTTATATAAGAAAAATTCTGGTGGGTTCCTCCGAATTCCACAAAAAGTAGATTGGGCCGCATTTCGTGGACCAATTAGACCACCACCGGAACCACCACCTTGAGGTAACTTCTGCCTTCCCTTGTTCTTTTTCATGCATATATGCATTCATTCCTACATTGAGGACAATGCATGAGATAAGTGTGGGGGTAGGCTTTACTAACATACTAACATAGGTAGAAACTAACAAAAAAATTTTGCTAATAAAAAAAAATTATTATAAAAAGGACAATATTTTGACTTATCTTTTGGAAGAAATCTAAGTTAGTTTTAAGAATTAGGAAAATCATGATTAGGATTTCTAAAAACTTGGTCAAAATAAATAAATTGTTGAATTTTTAGATATAGGAGGAGAAATTGAATAAGTAGTTAGACTTAATTTTTACCGTAATGAAATGTGCATACCCAATGCATATCTAGGATTCTAAGACAAAGACCCTTGTGCCTCATATATATAAAAAAAAAATTCACAAATTAAGCTGGATACATGTGCCTCAAGAAGCATAAGTATTCACGCCTAAAGGTGAGTTCTAAATAAAATAAAGTCATTAGTTTTGTGGCCTAATTCACTCGAATTTGAGTCCGCGGGGTGTTTTCTCACCTGGCGCCCTAAAGCCGACCGGTTTGGGAGCCACCGACTTTAAGTTCGCTACATGGGTGGATTAGAAAGCCTAAACTAAGAAAAATTACTTTTATATGTACTAACACATCTAATAGTCAATTAGTTAGGTATGAGGGCCTCAAGAAGTCTTGATACTTACACGAAAGAAAATTAGATGAGTTATACATATTAAAAAATAAATAAAAAATAAAAAATATATATATATTCATAATAATAAAGAGGCATGAGAGTCCTGTAAGATCACCTAGAGGGGGGGGTGAATAGGTGATGGCTAATCTAATGGTCACTTATGAACAAATGATGCGGAATTAAAACTAAGTTGACCAAATTAAAACTTCTTTTAATTAAACACTTATGTATAACTCAAGAGTGTTGCTGAATTCCTCTTGCGAGGCTCTGGACAAGCTCCTCTAGATTCCCTTGAATGGGTTGAGGTGCCGCGTTGGCTCTCTTGTTGAATACTAGTGTTAACAAGCAATCCCAAGCAAGTATGTATATCAATTATGAGCACAAGGGAATATATCATGCATATATAAGATGAACACAATAAATTGAATGCAAGATATAAAATAGAGACAAAAAGAGAAAGAGAGCAAGAGATAGCAATCGCAAACACAAGGGTATGTTTCGAGGTTCGAGCACACTTGCTCTACATCCCCGCCTTCGACACACGAAGGATTTCCACTATGCAAGATCCCACCGGATCTCTCCTCGGTGCCGCAACACCTACAAGCCCTCGGACTCCCAAGTCCCGTACACACGCAAGTCCGACTCGCCGAGGCCGTACCTCTACCAAAGAGTTCACAACCGAACTCCACACCACAACGAGCACACTTGCCCGTCTCCTCAAAGTAACAAGAAAAATCTCTTTGATGATCACAACACTTGATCACCTAAAGAGCACTCTCACTACAACACACCTATAGGAATATCTAGCAATGGATAGCTCAAGTGTGGTGTGAGAAAATCAAGGAAAGAAAGCTATGGAGGAAAACTCAAGAATCACTTTAACACTCTCTTGATAAAAACTCTTCCTTTGATTGGAAGTATTTGCACTTAAATCTTGTGGAGAAACTCTTCTAAAAGTATCAGAAAAACTGCTCAAGAAATCTCCAAAATCTTAACCTCAAAACAGTTGACAAGACCCCCTTTTATAGGCTGCCAGAAATAGAGCCGTTGGGGTTCTGTCAGTGCTGTCGGTGTGGTCGACCGCCGGTCGACCGGCCAACGGTCATTTTTCTGACCGTTGCAGCCACCGGTCGACCGGCTCGGTCGACCGATAACCTGGAATGAACTGTCGGTCGACCTATCGGTCGACTGGACATTTCCAGAGAGCAAACTCTCTTGGTCGGTCGACCGACCCGATCGACCGGCCACTGTGCTGACAACGTGCACAGGGCTGTGCACATCGGTCGACCGGTCCGGTCGACCGACATGGCCTGTCAGCCAGTCTCCAGGTCTGAAAACAGGATTTAAAATCTTTTTATAAAATCCTAAAAATACATAGAAATTCTACAAAAATAGTTTTACCAATATACTTGAAAGAACAAACATGCTTGCACAAAATCAAGACATGTTATAGATGTTTTGGTCTATTTTTGTAACTTGAAAATATTAGCTCAATAACCAAAATGTATTTTTCCAAAACTTGTTTTTCTAAATCTTTATCAAATACAAAAACAAGATATTTTGAACTTATAAAGCATAGTGTGTATGGATATGATCCACTACACAATCATAATAAAATATCTATGTTTTGATCATAAAGCTCTAAACTTGTTATGGTTTGAAAAGATATATATATGATAGAAATACCAAAACCCAAGTTTTTTATATTTTGTCTCAAAGAAAATCTTTTACTAAATAAAAATTCTTTTCTAAAAGAAATCTTTTATGAAATCAATTAAATCAAGAGTTCTATCAAGAGTGTGTGTGTGTGATATAACTTGAGCAATCCACCAACTATCTATCTTTTACATTTTTACTAAAACAAAAATACAAAATTCTATACGTAGACCCAAGTCTTCAACTTCTTGAAGTCTTCCCTTGAAGGCTTCTCATCTTCTTGACTTGGTCCAAGCTTGATCCAAAAACTCCTTGGATCACCACATGCAAGCTCCAAATCTTATTCTTTTATCCTTTGTTGAGCTATGCACCTACTAAGATCTTGATCATGAATCTGTCACTAATTAAACACAAGATCATTAGTAACTATAACTACATGAGTTGATCATCATCAAAACTAGGGTGAAGGGCCTTTGGGCCAACAATCTCCCCCTTTTTGATGATGACAAAACTCATGGAGTTATATATGCATGGATTAAAGTAAAGCTTCAAAGAAGCTCCCCCTTAACTCATGCATGACAAGAAATAATAGATATGGCAATAAAAGCACATGACATGTATGCAATGTAAGGAGATGCAATCATAACAAAAATCAAATCTTAAGTCAAATCTTTTTCTCCTAATTGCAAAATACAACAATATATGCATAATAAGTAAGAAAGACAAATACTTCTCCCCCTTAAGCAATGAAAACATGCATATACAATACAATCTCAAATACTTCTCTCCCTTTTTGTCAATCATCAACAAAGGGTTCAAAGTAAAAATACATCAAACAAATTTTCTCCCCTTTTTGTTAAAAACAAAGAGATCAAGGAGGGGTAAATACAAATCAATCAATAAAATTTATATGCGATATAAATTCATGAAGAGGAAGACGTTAAGTTAGCTTCCCGACACATATACATTACATGAAAGAGGGATGACAAACCCTAATTCACATAACGTATAATATGTCATGCATAAGAGGAGATGTGAAGCTCCCCCTACACACGTATATCATGAAAAGAAGAGTTGTCAAGCTCCTCAAATATAATATACTCAACATGAATTTATATGTAGAAGAGATGTTAAGCTCTCCTTGCATATAGGCAATACAAATTAAAAATTTTGAAATTTTCTTATGAAAACAAAATTTTGAAATATCTTAAAATGTTTCATAATATATGTATGTTTTGTCAATACAAGAAGCATACATACATATCTCTAACACAATTGAGTCCATATATATAGATTTGCATGAAGGCAAAAGACTCAAGAGTTATACATGTATATCTTAATGTTTTGGCAAAATAACCATATACATGAAATGAAATCACATGATCATAACATAAATCCAAATGGGAATACAAGTTTAAGAATGTAATGATCATCAACATAAGGCTATACTAGTACATCTAATAGGCACAAATAAGCCTTCAACCCAATCATATATAGATTTATTTGTGGTCCATAAGGTGTACAAGTATAAATCCAAGTGTTGACAAATACTAACATCTAAACTAATATTCAATACAATGAAGCATCAAAATTTGAAATCACAAAAGAATTTATCCATAAAAATAGGATCATGTGCATCAATTGAAGAAATATATAACTAGTTTAAATGGATTTTTGACAAACTAGTTAAAGATCCTTCATAAATATGAAATCATATGTATTTCATGAATAATACTAAATACATAAAAGTTCAAGCACTCATATTCCATAAAGCTCCAAATTATATCTTTTCTTGAAGATCGAGTGTTCAAAGGTTATGTAAGTAGTATCTACATGAAATTAGTTATTGAAGCTCAAATCAAATATGACTAATCAAAATTTTTATCAACCAACACATAAAAATCATTTTTATCAAAACAAATCATCTTAAAAATAATCTACATGGTATATGTATGAATTATACAAATCTAGCAATATGCATACATATCCCAAATATTAAAAGAGTCTATTAAATGTTTGCATGAAGGCAAGAGACTCACGGGTATACATGTATATTTATTAGATTTGAATTAAACACCCATATACATGAAGTAAATCACTAAAATAGGTAAAACATGTATAAAAGAGAATCATCAAAACTAGTCTTATACATATGCATAAAGTGGATACAAGTGAGCATGAAGTTCAAATTATTTAAGAGTCAATTGTAATTCACTATTTGTATATGTATACATACAAGTTTGACAAATCTACATCTAAGCATGTAAATACCACATGAAGCACAAATCAAATAAAATCATGAACATGCTATGAGTATGACATATGTAAAAGCATGTACATAAAAGGTAGGAGTTTAGAAATATTACCAACTCCAAAGCTCCAAATATGGTGGCCTTTCCCACCAAGATTCCTTGATAGCAATGCATCCCAATGTTTGTCCATCATGTCCATTGCATTGGCTACCAAGGCACCAATCCTCTCACGTCTTGTGAGAGCCCTCACCTACATCACAATCAAAAGGTGGGGGTTTTGGTACCCATGTTTCTTGGGTCCTTTGGGGTTAGCATTGTTATAAGGAATCCAAAATCTATTATATTTAGCAAAATATAAGTATGGTTTCTTATCAAAACAATATTTTGCTAGATGGCCTTTGCGGCCACAATGTGTACAAATGTACACCTTAGCATGATGCTTATGAGTGTGATTGTGATCGTGATGTGCACCATAAGCATGAGCATGATGAGTATGTGCATGAGCATGGGGAACTTGTTTCTTTTGAAACAAAGATTCCAACTTAGAATGATTAAATGCACAAGAGTTCAAAGTTGAACTCAAATTATTCATTTATTTTTCAAGTTCTTAATCTCATTAGTGGTAGCATGAAAGGCATGATGAGATGAAGAATCATTTTTCTTTTTTCTTCTTAGCAACAAAATCTTTTTCTTTTTCAACAAATTTTCTTTTCAAAGTAATATTTTCTTGCAAAATATCTTCTTTTTGTTTTTCCACCAAGTCAATCTTTTCTTTCAAAGTATTGTTTCCTTCACACAAAATACTCAATTTAGAAAATAAGGAAACATTCTCATTTTTCAAATCTTCTTTTCTTTTTCTAAACATGCAAGTTTATTTTTCAAGGAATCATTTTCTACATGCATGCAATCAATGTTCTTTTTCAAAATCTTGTTATCTTTTTCTAAGCATGCAATGTTATCTCTAAAAGAGTCTTGTTCTATATGCATGCAAGCAAGTTCCTTTTTCAAATTTTTATTATTCTTTTAATCATGTCATATTTCTCAAGCAATAATTGGCAAAATGTATTAAGCTCATCATATGACATAGTAGCATCCTCATCCTCGGATTCGGAAGTTACCTCAAGGGGGTTATCCCCTTGGACCATGTAGCACTTGTTGGAGGTGTCGCTTCCAACATCCGAAACGCTCCCGGCATAATATAGATCCTTTCGCCAAGGGAGGTGATGATGTTCCAAGCTACAAAAGCCGATTCAATATTAGAAACCTAGATAAATAATCATCATTTAGGGTACATTTAAGAGCATGAAGGGCTTTTGCATTAGCCTCAATATTCTTACCATCTATACAATATGCATTATTAGTAGTGGCAAGATATACACTAAGGCCAAGTCCTTTGAGGAACAAAGACATCTTAACCTTCCAAATTTTGATGTTAAGGATGTCAAAGGTGGGTGGTGACATGAAGTCCATGGTGAGGTGGTGTGTACAAAAATATTGTGATTAGCCTAAAGGAGGATCTTTAACTCTTAGGTTGTTAGACCCAAATCAAGAGCACTAGCTCTGATACCAATTGTAAGATCACCTAGAGGGGGGTGAATAGGTGATGGCTAATCTAATGGTCACTTATGAACAAATAATGCGGAATTAAAACTAAGTAGACCAAATTAAACTTCTTTAATAAAACACTTATGTATAACACAAGAGTGTTGCCGAATTCCCTTGCGAGGCTCTGGACAAGCTCCTCTAGATTCCCCTTGAATGGGTTGAGGTGCCGCGTGGCTCTCTTGGTTGAATACTAGTGTTAACAACAATCCCAAGCAAGTATAGCAATTTAAGCACAAGGGTATATCAAGCATGTAAAGTAAAGACAATGAAAGTAATGCAAGATATAAAAGAGACAAAGAGAGAAAGAGAGCAAGAGTGAGCAATCGCAAACACAAAGGGTTTGTTTCGAGGTTCGAGCACACTTGCTCTACATCCCCGCCTTCGACACACGAAGGATTTCCACTATGCAAGATCCCCAACGGATCTCTCCTTGGTGCCGCAACACCTACAAGCTCTCGGACTCCCTTGTCCGTACACCACAAGCCCACCGGCTCAATGAGGGCGCCCTCAAACCACCGAGTTCACACAAGAACTCTAACACACGAGCACACTTGCCCGTCTCCTCAAAATACAATGGAAATCTCTTTGGTGATCTAACACTTGATCACCAATTACAAAAGCTCACTACAACACTTTCCTATAGGATAGATATGTCTATGGATGCTCAAGTGAAGTGTGAGAAATCAAGGAAAGAAAGCTATGGTGAAAAACACAAGAAATCACTTTTACACTCTCTTGATAAAATCCCTTTTGATTGGAAATATTTGCTCTCAAATTTGTGGAGAAACTCTTCTAAAAGTATCAGAAAAACTGCTCAAGAAATCTCCAAAATCTAACCTCAAAACAGTTGACAAGACCCCTTTTATATAGGCTGCCAGAAATAGAGCCGTTGGGGTTCTGTCAGTGCTGTCGGTCGACCGCCGGTCGACCGGCCAACGGTCATTTTTCTGACCGTTGCAGCCACCGGTCGACCGGCTCCGGTCGACCGATAACCTGGAATGAACTGTCGGTCGACCTATCGGTCGACTGGACATTTCCAGAGAGCAAACTCTCTTGGTCGGTCGACCGACCCGGTCGACCGCCACTGTGCTGACAACGTGCACAGGGCTGTGCACATCGGTCGACCGGTCCGTCGACCGACATGGCCTGTCAGCCAGTCTCCAGGTCTGAAAACAGGATTTAAAATCTTTTTATAAAATCCTAAAAATACATAGAAATTCTACAAAAATAGTTTTACCAATATACTTGAAAGAACAACATGCTTGCACAAAATCAAGACATGTTATAGATGTTTTGGTCTATTTTTGTAACTTGGAAATATTAGCTCAATAATCAAAATGTATTTTTCCAAAACTTGTTTTTCTAAATCTTTATCAAATACAAAAACAAGATATTTTGAACTTATAAAGCATAGTGTGTATGGATATGATCCACTACACAATCATAATAAAATATCTATGTTTTGATCATAAAGCTCTAAACTTGGTTATGGTTTGAAAAGATATATATATGATAGAAATACCAAAACCCAAAGTTTTTATATTTGTCTCAAAGAAAATCTTTTACTAAAAAATTCTTTTCTAAAAAGAAATCTTTTATGAAATCAATTAAATCAAGAGTTCTATCAAGAGTGTGTGTGTGTGATATAACTTGAGCAATCCACCAACTATCTATCCTTTACATTTTTACTAAAACAAAAATACAAATTCTATACCTAGACCCAAGTCTTCAACTTCTTGAAGTCTTCCCTTGAAGGCTTCTCATCTTCTTGACTTGGTCCAAGCTTGATCCAAAAACTCCTTGGATCACCACATGCAAGCTCCAAATCTTGTTCTTTTATCCTTTGTTGAGCTATGCACCTACTAAGATCTTGATCATGAATCTGTCACTAATTAAACACAAGATCATTAGTAACTATAACTACATGAGTTGATCATCATCAAAACTAGGGTGAAGGGCCTTTGGGCCAACAAGTCCAAGTTAAGGAATTCCTAGTAAAAATTCATAAGGATGCATATGATTTTGGTAACGAAAAAGACTATACACAACTTCAATTTTGATCCTTACCTAAATTGGATAACAATTTACTTTATAAAGACTAAGTCTAAGAATGAATAAAAATGATAATCCTAAAACTTATAGACTACTTAGTCTTTTCAAAAGTATTTCAAATATTTTCCTTTTATGGATTTTGTGGGTGTAATCCGCTGAAAACCCTCACGAGACAACACTCGTCCTTTAGGGTAACCTAGGGGTTTAAACGGCTTGTTGCACATGCTAAGTGCAACCGTGATTCCTACGAAAGTGAGTTAGCTAGTTTAGTTTTCTTTTTCTTTTTGATTTTTACTCGAGGACGAGCAAAAAGATAAGTGTGGGGATGTGATTGGTAGTGAAAAGTGCATTTTTATCATTACATTTACCATCACATTTTCATATTTATTCCTATAATTCTGCACATTTACTAATATTTTATGATTTATTGTGTGCAGGCCTTGAAATAAAAATAAAGAAATAAAGCCTCAAAAGAAGCCCAAAAGCCCATATTTAAGCCCAATGCAAAAGTTGCAATTATTAAATGTCAAAATTGCAATTACACAAGCGCAATAGTTGCAAATACAAAGAAGAGGGAAGGATAGACTTCTATTCAACCCTAAACACTTACAGGATGAGGATAAAAGCCAAAGAAGAGAGTGCAAAGATAAAAATTCGTTTAAAAAGATATTGGGAGATTTGAGATCTAGTTAACTTGCTTCCCAAGTTATCTCGAAATCCCAAGATAAAGAGCCAGGATGCAGCTTCCAGAAGACAACGCCCAGATGGACGGACCAGGGGAAGCCACGCGCCAAAACGCGTGGCCATCTGCCACTACCAGGCCGCGGAAACGCGGCCCAAGCCGCGTTTCCGCGGCAATCCAGTCGACTCTGGCGATAAGATTTTTGGTAGAGTCTTCCCGGGACTCTACCTCCTTCTGAACCTATAAATACCCTGCAGATGCAACACAGAGAGCGTACAGAATCCAACAGAGAAAATACAGAGCTAAAGCTAGGGTTTATTTTAGGCTAACTTGTAATTTAGTTTAGTTTTTATTTTCATTTTTGTAACTGAGAGGAGAGGATGCTCTCATGGAGGAAGGAGTTCATGCTTGAACTGAGGTGACAGCGGTAAGTCTTACTTTTCCTCCATTGTTAATAAAATCGACTCAAGGTTCGTTTTGTGTTTTATTCTTGTTTATTTGTGTTCTTCTATTCTTTTTCTATGTTATTGTTTCTCTCTAATGTTTTGTAAACCATGAGATCTAATTGCTTCGAGACTGCCTACCAAAGAAGTGCCCTTGATGGCCTATGGAGATGAACAAGCCGTCGCTTGCTAGTCTTTTCTTTTCGTAGTGTAGATCGCGAAGGTGGAAGATCTATACGCCATACTTGTACGCCTTCGAAGACAAAGTAAGTCGTCGCAAAAGGATCAAAGGTAAGCAGGACTGAAGAGGTAGGTACGTGTTTATAGTTTTTCTTTCTTTCTTGTATGTGTTTCTTCCTTTCTTCTATTTCTCTTAGATTAGATGACAAACTCCACTTCTTTCCAATTTATTTCTCCCACTTCATTGTAAATACCATTGTAAATAATAAAAAATAAAAAAAAAAAAGAGATAACTTGCTTAAACGCTTCCATCGCTAGTCCCTCCCTGAGGATCACGACCCGCATAGCCATTGCTACCGGGATTAGAATTGAGCACCTTGCACATTTGTTCTAAATCTAATATCTTTATTTTTGTGTGCAGGAAAAACTCAATCAAATTTTGGCGCCGTTGCCGGGGAGGGACGGTAAGTATTCTCTAAAAAAAAAAAAACTAATTCTTTTATTCTTTCTATTTGCAGAACACGAAAAATAACAGTAGAAAAGGACATATAGCAACTCTGAGCCTCTGCCCTCGAAGGCAGAGCAGCAGAGCCTACTACAGAGCCGCGTTTGCGCGGCAATAGCCGCGTTTCCGCGACCTGAGTAGTTCACTACTCATTCAGTTTTCTGCAGGTTGCTGCAAATTGTAATGTTTGTTTACTGCTCTGTTAACGTAAGAGTAAAGGTCTCATACTTATCTACAAGAAGAGAGTTCAAAAGAATTACCGTCTTATCCTCTCCATTGATCTCCACATCCACATTAACTAGATCTGTAAGAAGTTTTTGTGTAGCGATTCAAGTGTTCATTGATGGAGCATCCTCTTTGCATCTGAAAACTATAAGCTCACTCTTCAACTGCAACCGCGATTTTATACTTTTCGTCAGATACTTCTTCTCCAGGATCTCCCACAGCTGCCTCGCAGATGTTTCATGCAACACATGATACTTGATGTCTTGTGTCAAACAAGACCTGATCAAGCCACATGCCGTACGATTCATTTTGTCCCAATCTTCTTCAGTTGTTGATGCGCGCTTTTTCTCCAATCGTAGAGTGTCTTCGAGGTTTGATGCCGTCAGCGCATCCATCACCTCACACCTCTACATACCAAGTTTGTTCGTGCCGTTGAACTTCACCACATCAATCCTCGAATGTGGATTTATGGATTTCACCGATGATGCACTTTCTCCAGCCATCTTGTCAACTGATTCCTTAAAGTAATGCGGAAACAAATGGAGTTAGATAAAACAAACTAGATAAAGGCAGGATCTTTTAACTTCACGCGAAACCCTCGAGAGTTTCCTAAGTAATCTACTCCTCCAAATTGATTCCTCGAGCAAATCTACACGCTATTTTTGAGATCGACACACGATCCACAAACAGTCCCAACGCTGCTTCGAGATCGACCACGATCTCCCGCCAAACAGCAACTGATGCCCTTGAATCAACACATGATCCTACGACGAACCTGGGATGCTCTGATACCAATTGTTGTGCACATGACAGCAATCCCTCTGAAGAATCCACTAATCAGGCGGAGACTAATGCAGCCGGAGATGTACCCACATGACAAGAACAGAGAACAATAGAGAAAGTAATCAAACACAGTATTTAACGAGGTTCGGCAACGTGCCTATGTCCTCGGGGCAAAGGAGAGATAGATTTTATTGATTCAACAATCAATACAAACTAATACAGAGGGATATTTGAGGAACTTTCAGGGATATAATACATGAGGGCTCTACCCTTATTTATAGCCACAGAGTTCTTGGGTTTTAGAAAACCCCAATTTGATTCGATCCCAAACAAAAAAGGAATTCGAATCCAAAAGGAAAGCCAAAATGTGTCTGTCGTTCGACCGGCCGGTCGACCAACCATGTCCACGGTGACCGGCGATCGACTGGACCCAAACAGAGCAGTGATTAGTCTCTAATTTTGCATAATTTTCATCACATTCTCATATTTATTTACTAATAAATTCTGCTAATAATACCTTGCTTTCTTGATTCTAGGTCCATGGTGTGCAATGAAGAAGAAGACCCTAAATCATCATTTAATTGGTGATTAAAGGCCTATTAAGATAGCCATTGACCTAGGAGGCTGATTTCGTCAAAACCAGGGGCTGGAAACTTAAAACCGGGCACAGGAACTGACAGGAGACAAAAAGGACTGCGCGCGGCTCGAAGCGTCGCGCGCGGCCACTTTATGGCCACGTAAACGCGGCTCTGGCCGCGTTTTCGCGGTCATACAGCCGCGCCGCGCGCTTCGGGCCAGGGTTTGTCCCCTGGCCCCTTGTTCCCCTGGTGCCTATAAATACCCCCTAGGTACCAGAGTTGGAGATATACAGAGTTTTAGGAGTAGTTTCATCTTCATGTTGTAGTTTAGGATAGTTTAGTTTAGGTTAGTTCTTCTTCCTCCATTGTATTTTTCTTTTGTAGATCTTGTAATGGGAGAGAGAGTGATACATGCTTGAATGCAAGAGTGCTTGTAATAGAAGGTGACAATCTATGAAAGGTGCTCTATTTACCTCTCTATGTTTTCTTCTCTCCAATCTCTTTTACATGTGTAGCTAACTTTTCTCTCATGGTAACTAACTACTAACCACTAACTTGCTAACTTCTTTAATGATAATCCACATGAATCTAATAGCCTCGGTTTGACATTGCTCTTGCAAGATCCATTGATGGCTCATGATGATGGATCTAACACTCTAACTTCCTAACCACTAACAAGCTAACATTACTTTACTCCATGCTTACTTTCTATAGTATTGATGGTTTAAGTGTACCTTGCACTTGTTTGATGAGTTGGTTGTGATGAGTTACATATGGGTCATGCTTTGAATCGCTCTTGAACCAAGGACTAGTGATGGCCAATAATACATGTGAGGCAGCTATCACAAGAGGTTAGCTGTTAGTGGAGTCATTAGTAGTTAGTGCCATGAGTTTTCTTTCTTTTTCACTTTGTTTAGAAACATTCTAAAAATCACAAACATATTCTTTTCTTGTGTGTTTCACCGTACTTCTCTTTTCATTCTTTTTCTTTCTTTTCTTTTCATTCTTTAAAACTTTGAAGAATCTTTAACAAACACGTGAATCAACTAGTAAGCTTCTATCGCCTCCCATCCTTGTAGATTCGACTCGTTTTTAGCCTCTATGCTATAACGGAAGTATCGAGGAAGCCAAAGTGCACACACTTTAAATCTTAACTTCAAACATACACTTTTTGTGCGCGGTTTACCCCGATCAAATTTTGGCGCCGTTGCCGGGGATGGGAACGGTTTGATTTCACATTTTCGTTAACTTTTCGTCTTTGTTTTTTGGTGTGCAGGTTAAAGTT
>JAVJIF010022574.1:0-84387 GCA_038442645.1 Agave tequilana
TGGCGGGCTGGAGCGGATTGGGTAGTGGAGCAGATCTGTTCGGCCCATACCCTGAAACCTGATTCAAAAAGAACCAGTCCAGGTAGGGAACCCGAACCCGAACCCAGACCCAAGCCCGGACCCGAGCCCGAGCCCGAGGCGGCGCGCGCGCGCACGCACGCATGTGCGAGCATAATTCCCTCCTTTTCGCGCGCGAAAACTCCAAGTACCCAAAGGGCACGCCCTTTGTTTCTCAATTTTCTCTATTTATACCCTAAGCTTCCATCACAACGGCCAATGTGGGACTAAATGCTTTTAGCTTCCTTTAGTCCCATTTGGCTTTGAATTTGGCAAACTTTGGACTTGAATATCTCATTCATTCGAAGTGGGAATTGAACATGTGAATATACCACGTCATCACCAATGGAGGAGAACATACTCCAACCATCATCCAGTTGATTCGATCAACGGATCTCGCCATAATTCAACTCGAAGATTCGCCTTTCATATTCTTCAATTCCAACATATATATAGTGTTAAATGTTTGTGTGCGTGTATATATATATGAAAATTTTCAAATGAGAAACTTTCTCATAATAAGCTTCGTGAGAAAATTATACAAGAGAGATTTTATGGATGATCCGAAACATTTATCTTGATCTACATACTCTAATTAGACTAACAATAAAAAATCACGCGATTCCAACTTTTTTTAACCGATGCATCAAGTGACATCTTTATTCTACTACGATGATATACATATGTTTTGTACCACTTGTTGTATAGGTAAAAAGGCTCGGACTCGCGTGATTTTTATTGATAGTCTAAATAAAGTATATAAATCAAGATGAACGGTTCGGATCATCCACATAAAAGCTCCTATATAGTTTTCTCAAGGTCTTCCCGTGAGAAAGTTTCTCACACGAAGACTACTTATATATATTGAAATCGAATCTGAGTTTGAAATTTTTTTTAAGATTTGAATCTTATTAAATATAGTGTATTTATGTTCGGAGATTCAAGTAAAACACTCATTTACTAAATTTGGACCTTACAAAGATCCGATCCGAACTTGACCCATTTAAAGCCTTACCTTCATGACATTGATTATCAGTGTCATGGATGTTAGCATTGCACATAAGAGGAACGATACCTAGCGACTCGGATTATGTAACTCTATATAAACTATAGATGAAGAGAAAAAAAGATTGTCGGAGAGAAGGCGAAATTTTATTTGGTTTTGATTCTTCTCTGAGTCAATTTTTTTTTTATTTTATCCTCGATCAATTAGAATTTGGCTCTTAAATTATTTGATTAACCTTTGTTTGAAAATTTTGGGCTTGCTGTATAGCATTAGAGTTGTTGTTATGTTGATACCGGAAATTTTTCTAAATTTCATATTAACCCTGGACACCCGAAATCTTATAAGTTTGGGCAAAAATACCTTCTTTGTTAGCTGTGTGTATTTTGTAACGTTGGAGAAGTAAAAATATTATTCTATCCCACAAATTTGACCAAACCCCCTCTTTCTTTCGCTATCTCACTCACTCAGCACCATGGTCACCCCACCAGCAGCAGCAACAGTGACCGGAACAGCATGCAACAGCAGAAGAGGGAGAGATTGTTGAGAGGGAAATAAAAAAAATAAGATGAGAACATAATAATAAGTTCACATATTATTTTATGATATTTGAATTTAAAAAGAGAATATTCAAAGAATATTTAGATTTATAACAGAGAGGTGAGGGTATTTTGTCCAAACTTATAAGATTTGAAGTGTCGATATGAAAATATGAAGATCTCAAGGGTTAATATAAAATTTAGAAAATTTTCGGGTGTCCAAAGGGCAATAACCCATAATACTATACATAGGTTGTTTTTGAGGAAATAAATGGGATACAATATGGAGGGTTTTCCAAACGCATAAGATCTTTCTCCTGGAAACAATAGTTGATTTTGCACTTGAAACTCAAGGAACATCAAAATTGCTGCAATTTAATCTTAAAAAAGGATTTTTTTCTTTCTTTCTTTTTATTTTTTTGAACATCTTAAAAGGTATTCGTTATTTATTAACGCTTTTGGGAAAAAAGAAGAGCAAGGGAAGCAATCACTGTGAGCATTCAATGCAGCTAAAAAAAAAAATGGGTCCTTTGCTCTGCCAAATTCAGGCACAGATCCTTCTTCCTCAATAAATGAGGGCAAGCTCATCAGATGCTACACTGAGATTTTAATTAAAGAAGGAGAGCATTTATTTGCTTTGCGAGGAGTCACTGTGATTCTGCCAGTGACGTAGAAAAATGAGCAGCGAGTGATAAATTTTCTTGCACTGTTTTTGTACTGGTGGAGAAGATGAACGCATTAAAAACGTGAGCCTCCACCATAATGAAGCTGCTTTCTGAAGCATTGGAGTACTACTGTAATTTTCTTCAGAAAATGGGTAGAAAAAATGGGTATAATGAACTTTCACTGTCTGTTTTTTTTTTTCCCAGTATTCAAAATCTTATTTGTTTTATAATTTTAGAAAAAAAAAAAATGATGTTAACATCGGCACAATAAAATCTCCATTTATATTTCTGAAAAATAGGTAGAAACTGAAAACGTAGAGTCCACAAACTAGTTTTTTTAAGAAAAACCGATCAAGTGGGTCTCACTGTCAGTTTTCTCAAATTTTTTTCTAGCCAAACTAACGGCGTGGGGGCCCACCAACCAAGTTAGTTCTGCAAATGACAGTGTTCATATTTGAGTTATTTAAAAAAGAAAATGAACATTGAGACATTCTCCCTTTGCAAGATTGGAACTACCAATTAACGATTGCTAGCTCTTTAATGACGGTGACTTAATTTATTGTCTCTGAGCTTATTATCACAAGCTTCTCTTGCGTGAATAATGCACCCAAAACTTTGTGTCCCCCATCAATAATTTTTGAGTACTTTTGTTTTGTTTTTTTTTTAATTTTGGTTTAGTTTTGGTTTAATTTATTTTGATGAAATGGAGGACTTTAATCATTTTAGAGAATTCCTTTAACTTGTATCCAGTGTATTCAATATTGAAGTAAAAGAGTATATCGTTGAAGTAAATGTTGTCTCATTTCGGGTGTTATAGTGAATATCTTAGTGAAGGGGACTTGATAACTTGACTGGGTATTGTAGTGGTCAGAATTTGACCATTCTTTCAAATCGTGATATGTGTCCCGCCGTTTTAGGAGTGTCACAAGTGGATAACGAACTCGAGATACCAGTTGACTCACGTTCAACTTCGAGAAAAGAGCCTCGGGCCTTACTTCGAGCTCACATTCAACTCTGAAGAGAGGACCCTCAGGCCATTTCTTTTCCCAACATCTGCAACTACCAAATCTCTCTGCGACCTTTAGGACATAAGCTCTCTACGGAGATACCCGCTTCCACGAGATACAGCTCAGCAACAGGGTTTTTCGGATCACGAAGGTAGTTATGCTGCTATGATATCCCCACGTTCAAAATACTTTCCTATTTCAGTGGGATATTTATGGATAGTGGCGGATATCTCGACATGTCAATCTCAACAATAAAGCATAGTCATGAAAAGATGTGCAATCGCGTAGTTTATGAAAATCTGAGAAGTCTGCACTAGTAACTACAACGCTACAGAGTACTATACACCTAGAGATCCATGAAGAAGAGGGCTAGGATTGTTTGGTGGGAAAATCGAAGATCGAAGTGTAAATTCTTTATTTGATGGTAAAGAAAATTACAGTGGATCAATAATCCTTTTACAAGAGAGGGGAGATATTCAAGCTCAAATCTCCCCTTTATTTAATACCGGGTTCTTGATGTGACGATGGAAAGTGAATCTTGCTTTCCGTTGACCGGGTGAACGTCAAGACTTCTTGAAAATCTTCTCTTTGGATAGTGAACGAAGTAACACAGCTTCTGTCCAATAAGAATCTTAAAGAGACTTTAGGCAAATACAAACTCTTACGCAGTAAGTTGTTAGAAGAGTTGAACTCTCTCTTTCTTTTAGCTGGAGATCTTGGTCCTTCTACGGCTTACCACCGAAGTTCTTCTGACCAGATTTTCCCCCCGACCCCTCTTCCATAGCAAACTGGGCTATTTATAGAGGTTTCAGGGGGTAAAAGTGTCCCCCTAAAAATACTCCTTAATGTGGGTTAACTCTCTCATTTCGTGGGCAGTGATTGACCCAGTAATGAGGAAAGTTATAACCGAGAAGCAGCGTTCCTGTAGTTAAAACGCGGGCTTCGAGCCTCGAGTTTAGCCATTGAGGTAACGCTTGAACTTTGCCTTTGGTTGAAATGTGAGCTTCAAGTTCTGCGTCAAGTTTTGTGTGAGACGCGGGATCTACGCTCTGCGTCTTGTCGTTGTGGTAAAGTAGAGACGCGAGTTTCGACCCTCGCGTCTTGCTACTGTAGTGATGCTACTGCAGTAATGCTGAGACGCGGGTTTCAACCCTCGCGTCTTGGTACTGTAGTGATGCTACTGTAGTAAGGCTAAGACGCGGGTTTCGACCCTTGCGTATTGGTGCTGTGGTAGTGGCTATGATTAGCTCTGCGTCTGGAGTTTGGACTCTGCTTTTTGATGAGCTGTCTTCAGTGATTTTTTAGATAGCCTACAAGGATCAAAGAAATTACAAGCACAGGAATACTCTATAGAGTTCACTGTAATCTCGAGAAAAAACAGCGAATCTCTCTTTTCCCCGTGATTTGTCCCAATTTGAGTTTTCACGTAAAAATCTTTTGTCTTCGTCTGTTTACTGTGTTGAAACCGAAAGTTTTACCCCCGATTTAGATAACTCCCCCAATTTGTGATGCAAGATTGATTGTTCGATCAATCGCATTGGAAAATCTCCACCACAAGCGCCAAGAGTAACCAACAGTAATGATTATCCTAATTCATGGTAATAGTTTTATCTTCTACATATAACTTTTTTAGTGGGCCCTAATAAGAAATAAGCTATCTTTTTCTCTGGCTGGGAAGATTATTCTTGTTTTTCTTTCTGAGTTGAATTGGTTGATTTTCTAATGTGTGGCCTTCTTGTCACAAGCATGATATATATCATACACGTAGGGCTTGTTTGGTTCGCCGCAAGTCGTAAGTCGTAAAACTTCTTTTTCATTTTTCGCTGTTTGTTTTGCTGAAAAATAACTTGCAAAATGTAACTCTTATTTTCCCACTTGCAGTTGCTTGTGGTCATGTAAATCTCACTTTTACACTAACATTTTTTCACTTGCAATTGTTACAGTTAATTTTATGGTCATATATATCCCACTTGTAGCACACTTGCAGCTCAAAGCAGTTATTTGATAATCAATATTTAATTTAATATTATTTAATATTTAATATTTTTAAATATTTTTAATAGTGTTCAATTTCTTATTTAATTATTTAATTATTTTATATTTTTAATCTTTAGTTTATTATTATTTTTAATATTGTTTTAATATTTAATATTTTACTATTTTATTTTAATATTTTTATTTAATATTGTTATTTAATACTTTATTATTTTATTAATACTTATACCAATTTTTATTATTTTTATTTAGAGTTAATATTTTATTAATAACATTATTATATTTTAATATAAAATTACTATTATATTTAATTATTTATTTTAAATATAAATAATTACTTTATTAATATTATAATATACTTTATTATTATATTAATATTTTATTATGTCAATATTATAATAATAATTTATTATTGAATTATAATTATACTTTACTTTGTTAATTTTATATTTTTATAATATTACAATAATATTATAACAAATTTTAACATGATAATATTTTTAAGTATTTTCTAATATATAATATTATAACTATATTTTATTATTTTTTAGTGAATGGGACTTGATAACTTGACTGGGCATTGTAGAGGTTAGAATCTGACCATTCTTCAAGATCGTGATATGTGTCCCGCCGTTTTAGGAGTGTCACAAGTAGATAACGAACTCGAGATACCAGTTGGCTCACGTTCAACTCTGAGAAGAGAGCCTCGGGCCTTACTTCGAGCTCGCATTCAACTGAGGAGAGGACCCTCATGCCATTTGTTTTCCCAACATCCACAACAACCAAATCTCTCAGCGAACTCCATGACATAAGCTCTCTACGGAGATACCGCTTCCACGAGACACATCTCAGCAATAGGGTTTTTCGGATCACGAAGGTAAATTGGTTACCCCACATTCAAAATACTTTCGTATTTCAGTGGGAATATTTATGGATAGTGACGGATATGTCGACATGTCAATCTTAACAATAAAGCATAACAATCTGAATGGCCATGAAAAGATGTGCAAATCGCGTCGTTGTGAAAATCTGAGAAGTCCGCACCACTAACTACAACGCTACAAAGTACTATACACCTAAAGATCTATGAAGGAAGAGGGTCAGGATCAAAGAAATTATAAGCACAGGAATACTCTAGAGAGTTCATTGTAATCTCGAGAAAATATAGTGAATCTCTCTTCTTCCCGTGATTTTCCCAATTTGATTTTTCACATTAAAATCTTATATCTCTATCTGTTTACTGTGTTGAAAGTTTTATCCTCAATTTAGATAAACTCCCTCCATTTGTGATACAAGATTCACTGCTCGATCAATCGCATTAGAAAATCTCCCCGTAAGCATGTAATGATTATCATAATCATGGTAATAATTTTTCTCTCTACATGTAACTTTTTTAGTTGGCCCTAATAAGAAATAAACTATCTTTTTATCTGGTGGGGAAGATTATTCTTCTTTTTCTTTCTGAGTTGAATTGGTTGATTTTCTAATGTGTGGCCTTCTTATCAAAAGCATAATGTATATCATACACGTAGGGGCCATTTGATTCGCCGTAAAAGACGTAAAAGTCCGTAGTTCGTAAATGACTTACAATCTGATTACAACTACGACGTTTGTTTGGACCGTAATTCGCAAAAGACTTACGCAACTGAATTATCACTCACTTGCAACCCAATTACCACTCACTTACAGCCCAGTTACAGTTTATTTTGTGGTCATACAAATTTGTATTATCTTTTTATATTATATTAAATTTTTAATATTAGCATTTTTATATTTATTTGCAATTTTAAAACTTTTTAAATCACAAATAGTTAATTTTGTGGTCCAACTTTTTCACTTACGACTTACACATTAAGACAATCAAACACTGTAGAAAACAATACACTTTCTCACTTATAATTTTATACTACCAATCAAATACCGTCAAACTTACATGCATGTAACTCATTTACAACTGTAAAGATTTTACTAATTACGACTTACGAATTACGGCCAATTACGACAACCAAACAGACCTGTCAACCCATTTCTCCGCGTCTCAGGTAATTTGGATTTTCATTCACGGACCAAAATGTAGTGATTGATGAGGTGGTGACGGGGAACCAAATGGGATTCTCTCCCTAGGGTTTCTCACCCAAAGCACACAGGCTGCAAAGCTTAAAAGCAATTTTCATTCATTCCAAAACTACTAATAACAATACCAGTCTTGGCCTTAAATAGGCCTACATCAACAGAAAGATCCCATTACAACCGATATGGGACTAAAAGAAAACTGCCAAACAAATAAAATTACAATAAAAAGGGACAAATAGCTAAGTTGACTTTCCCAGCCCTAATCGAACCAAACTGAAAGTGTGCGACGACGCCTCCTGGTGTAGAATCGCAATCCTGGAGAGATGTCCCCATCAGGTGGACATCACTTGTTACAATTTATGAAAAAAAAATCTATGAAGTTCAACAGAATATATTTATATAATGTTTGATCCACTATAAATTCAATAAATTTTGAAGTGTTCTCATATGACAGCCACAAAAATGCACATGAACGTTGTTAAACAACACACAAGAATAGTCTAAAATGCTTGTTTTTTCTCAATGGTCTCAACTTGGAAAAAAAAATTTAAAATGTACTTTTTTTTATGAAGCTATGGACCAAATGGCATGGTCAATTTTTTCCTTCACACGCGTAATTGATTGCCATCTGTATGTCTTCATGAAGCATCATAGCACACGCTAAAAGGGAACTCATGCTGTTCGACATGGTTATTGTAAGGAGTTGCATCCAGCTGTGAGAAATACTCTATTGTGACTCAGCTCAAGTTAATGATGTTTTGTTGTAGTCAGTGGTGGAGAAAGAATTTCAAAGACAGGGATACAAATAACAGATCGAGTGCATCGTTGGCTGCCGATCGACATCTCTTTAACGGAACTAGAACATTTTTCAAATGAGACGGGGTAGATTTATGTCACAGGAAAGATATGTCATAGACCATTAAGGAATTGGGTGGAAGTGAGGAAGTGAGAAGTGTCTTTTCTCATTTTCGCTGTTCATCCAAACACCGAAAAGAAAAATGGAAAAAGTTCTTTTCCTTTTCTCTTTTTCTCTTTTTACACAACCATTTCCTCACTTCCAGAGTGTTACAGTTAATTTTGTAGTCATGTAAATCTCATTTGTAATAAGTTGTAGCACAAAATAGTTAATTTTTTGCTCATGTAAATCTCACTTACATTCTAATTACAGTCCATTTTTTTATTTTTCTTAATTATTTTTATTTTAATATTATTTCACGGTCAATTTTTATGTTCAACTTTTCCACTTTCACATTACCATTCAAATACCGGAAAAGATATAACATTTTTTCAAACCACACTTCCCCAACATCCAAACACCGGAAAACTTACTAACCAATTCACAAGTTTCAAAGGAAACTATTATCACTTTCTCACTTCCTCACTTCCACCCTTAACCAAACAGGTTGGCAGGTGAAGTTACTTGTAGTTTTAATTACCTGAATTTTTTTATCTCTGCAGTTGAAGTGCATGCATGTATTTTGCGTATGGTCGAAGGATTTGTAATTCTAAATGCATGGATAGAAACAAATACTTGGCGTATTGTGTGAGGGACTACAATTGCATCACAAGTTCACTTTAGGTTGTAATAGCCTATACTGGATTTTCTTTAAAAAAAAAAAAAATTAATTATCCATATTTGAAGTTGTGACCAAAGTAGTCTCGACATCTATTGTGAAAAGCTTCTTTTCGGGTCTCTTGATCTCCGGTTTCTCCAAATCTCAAATCATGTCAATATAGTAAAGCGTTTTTTTGTGTTGATGTTCTTTTTCAATCACAATCGATCGAAAAAAAGTTTTCTCTTGTGACACAAATAAAAACTTGGTTCATCTGTCCGTCCGTCTTTATCCGCGTGAGAGAGAGATCAACGTCGTTCCCTTTCTTCTTCTTTCTTTTTCAGCTTTCCTTCTTTCTCTTCGTGACTGATCGGTCGATTTTTCATCACTGTGACAAAATGCTAGTGTTTAAGAGTTCGTGGTGAAAACTAGGGTCTGGGGATTGGATTTGAGAAGACCCAGATCCAAAACGAGCTCGGCATTTATTTAAAAAATAAAATAAAATGAAAAGTTCACGAAGGGCGCCCGCTGTGTGCGCGAGCAGAAAGAGAGATCACAGCTCATGGTCTATTTGAACAACAGCCCCCCTCCTCCTCCAATGGCCGAGGAGGTCTCGCAGCCCTCCCCCAAACAAAACTCATACCTCCTCTCTCTCTCTCTCTCGACTCCTCTTTCTAACCTCGAAGCCATGAAACCCCACTCTTTTCTCTCCTTCTTCTTCTACTTCTTCCTCCTCCTCCTTCCTCCTCTCTCTCTCTCTCACCCCTTAACCCCGACCTCCTCGGCCTTCTCGTCTTCAAGTCCTCCATCCTCGACCCGACCTCCGCCCTCGCCTCCTGGTCCCAGGACTCCGACGACCCCTGCGGCTGGGCCCACGTCAAATGCCACCCCAAATCCCGCCGCGTCTCCGACCTCGACCTCTCCTCCCTCCGCCTCTCCGGCAAGATCAACCGCGGCCTCCTCAACCTCCAGTCCCTTCAGAGCCTCTCTCTCGCCAACAACAACTTCACCGCTTCTTGAACCCCGATCTCGCCCGCCTCCCTGACCTCAAGCGCATCGATATGAGCGGCAATGGGCTCGTCGGAGAGATACCCACTGAGTTTTTCTCGCAATGTAGGGGTCTGAGAGCTGTTTCTTTGGCTGGTAACAGGTTTTATGGCCAAATCCCAAACAGCATTGGCTCTTGTGGGAGCCTTTTGAGCTTGAATCTTTCTTCGAATCGGCTCTCGGGTTCTTTGCCTGATGAGATCTCGAGGTTGAAGGGGCTTAAAAGCCTTGATCTTTCCAGTAATTTTCTCGAGGGGGAGATGCCCAGAGAAATTGGTAGGCTGATCAGCCTGAGGACTGTTGATTTTAGTGGAATATGATGAGTGGGGAGGTTCCTGAATCAATGCAGAGCTTTGGATGTTGAGGTCTTTGAATTTGGGGTCAAATTTGTTTTCTGGGAAAGTTCCTGGTTGGATTGGAGAGATGAAATGGTTGAGGATTTTGGATCTCTCTGCAAATGTTTAATGGGTCGTTTCCGGATTCGATTGGCAAGTTGGAGTTCTTGGAAAGATTGAATCTTTCTGGAAATGGGTTTGCTGGGAACCTGCCTGAATCAATGAGGAACTCTAGCAGACTGTTGGAAGTTGATTTTAGTCGAAATTTTTTGATGGGTAATCTTCCATCATGGTTTTTTGTGTTGGGTCTGAAGAAAATGTTGACTTCAGGGAATAAATTGAGTGGCAACATCCAGTTTCCTACATTTAAGGATCAGCCTCTTTCAGTATTAGATTTGTCTGGAATCAGTTTTCTGGTGAAATTCCAATGGATATTGGGAAACTGTGGAAGTTGGAGTTCTTGAATTTATCTTGGAATATGTTTTCGGGTCCGATTCCGGGGAGTTTGGGGAGTTGAAGTCAGTGAAAGTGGTGGATTTTAGTGGCAACAGCTTGAATGGGAGCATTCCATCAGAGATTGGAGGAGCTGTTTCATTGAAGGAGTTGAGGCTGGGGAAGAACTTTCTCTATGGAGGAGTTCCAAGTCAGATTGGGAACTGCTCTTCTCTCACTTCTTTGTAAGTTCACTTTCACCTTTATGATTTAATTTAGTTTTATCCTATGTCATATAGATCCATTTGGTTTGAAGTTGGAGTTGGATAGACTCAACACATTCATGGTTATTTTGTCAAAGTTTTGACCTTTTCATTTTGAATTTATCTACATTATTCATTTAAAACAGGTTTGAAATGTTAATCTCAAACAAATTATTTCTAGTGTTCCCAACAAAGGGTCTCCTTGTTTAGGAGTGGTTTACATTGCCCTTTGCGCAACATTTTTCCTGCAGCTTTACAATTGTACCTCATGTTTGTGTTTGTCTTTGGATATTACTCTACTTGTGGTTTTGATGTTCTAAAACTCTTGTGTGATAACCTGAAATTCAAATTTGTAAATACTACTTTAGTCAATTTTGTTTCTTGTTGCAATTTGAATGCATGTGAATGATGCAAGTTATACAAAAGAGAACATATACAAAACTGTAGTCATGTATTTATGAGGGGTTTAACTGCAATTTAAAAAAAAAAAGTACCAAAAGCATATTTAAAGAGGTTTTATCTGTTCAAAATCTCTTGGTCATCAAGTCCAATATAATTTTTTTTTTGATGCTTTGGTATGTGGTTCGGATGCAACTTGATTTTGTTCATATTTGATCAAGCCCAACTTGAGCTGAGTTCAACCCGAAGTTACACACAAGAATACATCTAAAAAATCTTAGTTGATTTGTACTGAAACCAATTTTGGTTCATAGGAAGTTAAAGGGTTTAGATTTTTTTTAAAGTTGATGCAATGTCTGAAACCAGCCTTAAACTAGAGCCAAGGATTCTAGTTTCCTAAATATAGTGTCCACCTCCCAAAGTTGTACTCAGATTCGAGTCCAAAACCTAGACTTATAAAAAGTTGGGCTTTAGATGTATATGCATTCTTGCCAGCAAACTGTGTCGTGCATCATTCCTAATTAACTCGGCTCTACAGTTGAGTGTAAGAAGAAACTTTTTAATCTTTTCCTGCTATGCCTTGCTCAGTGGTAAATGCATATTAGCATAGAATTATTTATGAGATTTATAGCCTTGCCTTGCTCAGTGGTAAGGATTGGGTTGGGCGATGGACGTCCTGGGTTTCTAGACCAAGCTACACCCTTTCTTCAAAAACAATAAATCTGGAGATTTTTTATCAATAAGGGTTGACGTTGTGATTAAGGGTGGGGGTTGGTGGAATGAGATAGGTTCAAGTTTAGTAACTAAGAATTTTTTAAGAGATTTATTTGCTGGAAAGTTTTACCTTTTAAGTGTAAAAATTTGGAGAATATGTTCAACTTCTGTTACTTATAAATCTAAAACTTGCAAAATTTCATAGATTGCATTTTGATTTTCTTTCGAAAGATGTGTCAACTCCTGAATTTTTTTTTTTTTTTGAAATTTGTTCCCTCGTGTTACTACACTCTAGATTCTATAATACCACCCTTTACCTCTCTATGCCCATTTTTTATAAATTCAAACTTTTTAATGCAATTGCAAGAGGACAATTTAACTCCTGCTCTCTCTCTCTCTCTCTCTCTGTGTGTGTGTGTGTGTGTGTCTGTGTGTGTGTGTTTGCGCATGCGCGCGTCTATGCGTGCCTAAGTAGGCGGAGGCGGGCATTCCTTGTTGCGTGCATGCATGTGCGTGCATGGTTCAAAGTCTCGGTCTCGGCCGCCGCCGACTCGGCCGGCACCGAGACGGATCGGTCTCGGCGACTCGGATTGGACTCGGGCGATACGCAAAAAACGCTACATAGAGCGCCAAAAAAATTATGAAAAAATCATGACAAATCATAAAAAAATGTAAACATCCAAATTCATGCATCACATATTCAAACATATCACCTAACACTCAAAACATAACGTGAAAGCATAAATACAAGCGTCGTCGGTAGAAAATATCAAAATACATGCATAATATAGTAAATTGCACAAAATATTTCATAAGTACCTGCTAATATAGTCATTTCCACATTGAATTACGAGGAGGCTCCAAATCATCATTATCATCTGGCCCGCGATAAGTATAGAAACCAGGCATATAGTTTCCATAAGGATAATGATATGTTTGTGGGTGAGATCCTGTAGGCTGAGATGATTGGCCAGAGGATCCACTATCAGAGTAATATGGCGGTAGAGGTTGTGCAATATCAGCTCCATGGTGATAATACCCAAAACCTCGATATTCAGTGCTGCTAGTAGAGTAATCACCAGTGCTAGAATAATCAGTGCCAGAATATTGGCCAGATGTCAAACCCAACCCCTGTAAATGGCCTTCAAGACTATGATGACCATGTGAGTAGTAATCATGTCCACTCGAATAATCATCGCTAGAACTGAATTTGACCACCGATCCAAATGCCTACGCTGCTGTGAAATCCCCGCCCGGCCTCCATGATCTGTATCTTGTGTGGCATAATATTGTGAATCCCATGTTAAAGCATTATCTCGTTGGCTTCCACCAACACCATGAGTCTCTTCAACATTACCACCATCACCACCATCACTGCCGCCATCACCCTCACCACCATCACCCTCACCACCATCACCGCTGTCATCATCACCGCCACTTTCGTCAGTATGACGAATACCTTCATCTAACCAACCTAAGTCATCTGGTGGTAACATCGGTGTTCTCCCTCACGAATCCACTCATCCAAAATATCATCATCATTGAAAATATTGTTCAGATCAATTGGGTTGTAATAATCATCAGTGTCGCTTTTGCATGTCAAGTTTCTTACTCGCACCGCATATTGTAATGCACATATACTAGTTTATGCAACTTTTTCATTGCCAACCGGTTGCGCAGTTTTGTGAATTAGCGACCACGTGCTCCAATTTCTTTCACAACCCGATGAAGAACATTTTTGCTTAAGACTTTGATGGCAATTTTCTGCAGATTGGGAGCTTTTTTCGTCATAATTAATCCACCAATCAGCTGGAAGAGATTGTTGCACTGCTCTTCTAGTTAGTGAGCTTCCAAATTCTCCAACTCCATCCACAAATAATTTATCTGTGAGAATACACATCACAAGTGTTAATATTTGCATAACATTATATCGATGAAATAAATAAATTATTATTACCTCATTAATAGCTCTTGCTTGTTTAGTCAAATCTGGCTCCAATCTTTTAATGACCTCCTTTAATCCATATCTCACTTCTGGATGTGTAGAAAAGTTTTTTGAATATTGGAGTGCTGGATTTAAAAATATGCTGCAATAATGTAAGCAAACGATTGTTATGATATGACAGTTTTAATTTCTAGTCAACAAATATGATTTCTAGGCAAATGAATTACCAGCAGCATGCAAGTGTCTATGCAATTGTCCCTCCCATCTTCTATCAATGATGTCCCAGTACTTCTTCCAGTTCTTATTTGAGGCCTTTATAGCCAATTTTTGCTCTATCCATAGCTTCATATATAATAGATAGTGTAGGTTTCTTGTCCTGGTCCACTATCTTCAAGACTCTAACAAGAGGATCCATAATGTTTTGGACCTCTCTGCCTTCTTCCAAACCGGTCAGTCAGAATGAGATTAGCAACCTTATCTCGCACACTTCTTCTACTCCTTTCCTTGTTGAATTCACGCCATTCTGTAGTCGTGCACATTCTTTTCAAATCTTGCTCATAGCGAATAAGGCTTTCAATAGAATAAACTCGGTGGCAAACCGTGTTATACCTGGTCTCAACAAATCTCTATCTTGGTATATAGCTTCATTAATTCACCACTTTGAGGCTATTGTAAATGAATGATGTGATCACCTTAGCATCATCCAATGTCTCCTTGACTGATTTCAAAGAGCCAATATCTTCAATCATCAAATCAATGCAATGTGCTGCACAGGGAGACCAAAACAAATGTTTTCTCTTCTCCATCAACATGTGACCAGTTGCTTTGAAACTTGCCTCATTATCTGTGACAACCTGCACGATATTTTCTTCGCCAACTTCATCAACAACTTTATCCATTAGCGAGAATATATACTCAGCAGTCTTCGAGATATTAGTGGTATCAAAAGAAGTATGGTAGATCATGCTTCTATCACAATAAATCATGAAATTAACAATAGGCTTTCTATTATGAGAACTCCATCCATCACACATGATCGTGCAACCATACTGCGGTCTTTTTGTTTTTTATTGAAGCAATATAACTCCAATTTCTTTCACTTCCTCCTCTAAATAGAGATTGCCAATCTGGTACCCTGTAGGGCCTTTTACACCTGGACCTCCTCCGCAATAGTATTAATCATGGCTTAGTAGTAAGGACCACTATCAGCTGCATTGAATGGTATTGCATTGTAGTGAAAGAACTTCGCCACGGATTTCTCAACTTTTTTCATATTCTCAGTTGAGAACATGCTTTTGATTGATTTCTGTTTTGTTGGGAACATGTAAGGATCAATACCACGAGCTGGAATTTCAGCTTCTCTCATAGTCATACTCCGACGCAATCTACGTTACTCCCTGATCCTGAAGGCTGTGAACTACTGCCACCAATATCAACTCCTTCTGCCGATCTCCAAGCCATTTCACGACTTTCTTTCATGGCTTGTTTCAGTTGTCTTCTTTCAACTCCTTCTAAACCACCAACTTCTTCATTTCATTATCAGAATCTTCTTCGGTCACATCATAGAAATCTTCCTAACTAAAGATCTCATAAGTCGGTCTTTTTTAGATTTAATGGCCGCTCTTTCTTTGCTACCTTCAGAAAGATGTCGTCTCATTATTTGAGATATCTCTTTTGATACTCGCAAGCATCCTTCCACCTGACCGGGTACATGTGCTATACGCTGCTTCAATCTAGTGATACCACCATGGACTTGTTTCCCACAATAATTGCACTTCACAAGTTTTCTACTTCCACCAACAGGGGTACCATGTTCCCATCCAATATCGCGTTGCTTTGGAGCCATACTGAAATTTAAAAAATTATCTGTTAAATTAAATTAAACTAAAATTAACTAAATTAAAAAACATTAAATTAAACTCAATTAAATGAAACTACAATAAATTAAACTAAACTAGTTTATACTAGATTAAGCAACACTAACTTAATTACCTAACTTTAATAAAATAATTAAATTACCTAATTTAATTACAAAACTTTATTAAATTAAATTAACCTAAATTAAGTTAACTAAACTAATTTAAATTAAATTAAATTCAATTAAATGAAACTATATTAAATTAAACTAAACTAATTTATACTAGATTAACCTACAATAACTTAATTACCTAACTTCAATAAAATTATTAAATTACCTAACTTAATTACAAAACTTTATTAGATTAATTAACCTAAATGAAGTTAAATTAACTTTACCTAAACTAACCTAAATTAAATGACATTAAATGCAAATTAATTAGAGAGAGAGAGGAACGAGAGAGGGAGAGAGACGGAGACAGAGGAGAGAGACAGGGGAACACAGTGGAGGAGAGAGAGAGGGACAGAGAGAGAGACAGAGAGAGACTGACAGGGAGAGGAGAGAGAGAGAGAGACAGAGAGGGGAGAGAGACTGAGAGGGAGAGGGAGAGAGAGATAGACAGAGAGAGAGAGAGATACAGAGAGAGAGAGTGCGACAGAGAGAGAGATACAGAGTGAGAGAGAGAGAGTGCGATAGAGAGAGAGATAATACAGTTGAGAGAGAGTGCGACAGAGAGAGAGATACAGAGTGAGAGAGAGAGAGTGCGACAGAGAGAAAGAGATACAGAGTGAGAGAGAGAGTCCGACAGAGAGAGAGATACAGAGGGAGAGAGAGAGAGTCCGACAGAGAGCGAGAGAGAGAGACAGAGAGAGAGCGAGAGAGAGAGACAGAGAGAGAGAGCGCGCGCCGCTGCGGAGAGAGAGAGCGGAGAGAGAGTAGCTGCGGGGAGAGAGAGAGAGAGAGCGCGCGCCGCTGCAGGCCAGAGAGAGCGCGCGCCGCTGCGGCCTGCGGGGGAGAGAGACAGAGAAAGAGAGGAGAGAGAGGCACAGAGGGAGGGAGAGAGAGAGACTGAGAGGGAGAGAGGGGAGGAGTTACCTGCGACGGCGACGGCTACGGCGACGAGGTGGGACGGCGAGGGCCGGAGGGCGTCGCGGGGGAGACGGCGAGCGCGCGAGAGAGAGAGATCAGATCTGATCTCTCTCTCTCTCTCTCCCCGAGCGAGATTTTTAAGGAGAAAGTCACGGGCGCCGAGTCGACTCGGATCGGGTCCGACTCGGACCCGATCCGGGTCGACTCGGCGATCCAAGACTGACTCGCTCCGTCCGAGTCAAACCGAGGTCGCCGAATCGGATACGACTCGGCCGAGTCGTATCCGACTCGGCCGATTCTTTGATCAGTGTGTGCATGTGCCCACTCATATTCAAATATTCAAATGGTTTCTGAAAAATCACCTTCACATGATAATTCTCTATCTTTTATAGAAAGTGTCCACGTTTATATGAAACTGCTTACTTTTATGACAACTAATATTTTCCCGAAGTGATAAGTATAGTTGTATGTTTGAAAAGTTATGACACTTTAAAAGGGAGGGTATTGTTCCCATTTAGGAATGTTGTAAAAAGCTCAAGAGCTTGAAGTAATTGGAAAGGAAATCTAGGGGATAGTAGCATGAAAAAGAAGGTTACAAAAAATAAAATGAATTTCATTAAAATCTCAAGGCATGGACACATTTTCTCTATTTCTTTAAAAGCCTAAACTTTGAGAGGTTGTATATATATACTTTATTTCTTACCCGTTAGCGGTTTCTATTAAATTTTTTGATTATTATATATATATTTTAGAATTAATATTGTAGTTACCATATTAGGAGTCATATTTTTATATGTTATTAGGAGTCCTACTCATATTACGAGAAGTAATTGTATTTGTTGGGAAAATGAAGAATTAAACAGTGAATATTTGAGCTGAATTAAGGCAAGATCCGTTGATAGAATCAACCGGATAATGGTTGGAGTGTGTTCTCTTTTCATTAGGGATGAACGTGGTATATTTACATGTTCAATTTTGTTTTAGAATGAATGAGATATTCAAATCTAAAGTTTGCCTAATTTAAAAGCTAAAAGAGACTAAAGATAGTTAAAAACATTTAGTCCCACATTGGATATGAGACGGACAATTGAAGTGTATAAATAGAGAAAAATGCGAACAAAGGGCGTGCCCTTTGGGTACTTGGAGTTTTCGCGCGCGATTGGGGGAAACCATGCCCACACACGTGCGTGCGCCGCCGCCGGCCCGGCACTGTCGCTGATGCCGGGTCCAGGTTCGGGTCCGGGTGTGGGATCCAACCCGGCCCGGTTCTTTTTGAACCAGACCACACGGGTTTGGTATACAAGCGGGTCTCTACCCGCTTCGCTACCCGCTCACTACGCTGCAACAGTTGGAAGGAACCACTGCAGCGGTTCCTGTCTGGAACGAAAGTTGCAACGGTTCAGACAGAACCGATGCAACCGCTCTGACAGATTTGCCTTCCAAACAGTTCCCAGGAGCGCTATAAATGGCGCTCCTCTCCGTGGATTAAAACATAGTGACGGGGAGATTTCACTCTCCTCGTTTTAAAATATCGCAAATGTACGGTCATTCGATGTAGCACTTGAGGGTCGATCCATAGGGACAGGTGGCTCTTACGGTTTCAACACTTCTAGGCGAATTGAGTGAAAAGTTTGTGAGTGGAATTTCTAAACTACGTGTCAATCTAAGAAAATGTAGTCAATTACCTAGGATTGAATCCCCTACATTAGCATCAAGTGGTCAATCTCGATCTCCACACTGGTCTGTTGTTACTCACCAAATCTCTACTTCTAATAGGCAAATAAGTCTGAAAACTAGATCTAAGCACAGGATATTATCCAGTTACATGATCCATCAAAGGTAAATTAAGCAAATTAAACAAATAGCATAAAGGTAACAAAACCTTAAGCATGGATCATTAACACCCGATACATAGCCTGTCAGATAACTAGTTATTTTAGAAATTAATCTCCTAAAAGTGGTACGTCAATTAGTGAGTACAATCCTAATTAAGAGACTATAGGTTGACCACACGATCATCTAGCCTAGGTTCATCTACCCCAGATGCGCGCTGGGTGCCTAGCTGCTCATGGTATGATTAATGACTAGATAATTAAATAAATAATGCATAAGTAAACTAGATAACTAATTGTAGTAAACCACTAAATTAAACTGATCTAAATTAAACTAATCAAGTTATCTAATTAAATCATTAATTCAACTAATTGAATTAATTCACACTAATTAATAACTAATACTCTTAATTACCTGTAAATGGGCAGCCGTCATCACCATGTGAGCCACACCGCCACCTTCTATGCGCGAGGACCAACACAGCAACCCCCTCAGCGTCGCCCACTACACACGCGGTTCAAGAAACTCTCTGTGTGCGTAAATAGGATGTCAAGGCTGCTTGCCTTCTCCTTTTTGCGTGGTGAACAAGGTCAAATAATGACAATGATTTTTAATGATTGAAAAAAAAAAGAGTTCAGAATCGTTGAAAGAAATAAAGCAGTAGCTATTACAAAGACATTATGAAAAAAATTATTTAATATTAAGAAGAGAAATTCGGCTAAAAATCACCAGCCACAATGAGTACTAGAGGAAAGTGGGAAAAAAATACAACCTAAAAACAAAAAACCTAGCCAGCCCCCATACGACAACCCTATTTTCCCCCTTATATAATAAGGATATTTTAAAAAAAACCCCTCAACAAATACATATTATAAATTAATTCAGTTTTGACTCAGGCTGATTTTATAAATGGCCAATACGAGCAATCAAACATTCGAATCACCAAAAACTCTCAACATCAAAGTTGTAGATTTTCGAATTCTCTTTCTGTAGACATGTTCAATGACTTCTTTTGGAGTCCTGTAGCTAAAGTTATAGCCAAAACACCACAACATGTTTGGAAAGCAACCCTCAATCTTTTACAAATTGCGTGATTTTATTGTTGAAAGTAACCGTTCTTCTTCTCTTTTCTTTAACTGTTTCCTACAAAATTCAATCAAATATACCCGAGTAGCATTAATTATATACAAATAATAGATAAATAAGAGTTTGAAAATGTGGTAAAATTATACTCATCAAATACCTCACACCTATCTTTTGCTAGTCTTCGAGCAAAACTAATAAAAAGAAAACTAAATACAAACAAATAGAAAAATTAAACTATCCTAACTCACTTTCGTAGGAATCACGGTTGCACTTAGCACGTGCAACAAGCCGTTAAACCCCTAGGTTATCCCTCGAGGACGAGTTTTGTCTCGTGAGGGTTTTCAGTAGATTACACCCACAAAATTCATAAAAGAATGAGATTAAGAAATAAATAAAAGTAAAATAAGGATAACCGAAAATCAAGAAAAGAAAAAATCATTTTTTTCAAGTTAACTAGCTAGCAAGATCATAAATTTTCATGAGTTTCATTTTGAAGTAAAATCTCAATTCAAGAAATCATATTGGCTATAAAATAAAGTTTCAAATTCAAAACTTTACACCACCTACTCTAAGTTTCAGATCCTATGCATTCTTTGATCGTGATGTAGTTCTTAAGCTTGTTTTTGTGATAACATGGTTGTCAGATTCAATTCTGACACTACAACTAATAGGCTTGGTGACGCATGGTCGGTCAGGTTTGCCTGTGGATAGGCCTTCTTATTCTTTTTGGGATGATTGTGTTGGAGTCAAATATGCAAAAGTTAAAGGGGACTAAAAGTAGCTAAAAGCATTTAGTCCCACATTGGATATGGGATGGACAATTGAAGTGTATAAATAGAGAAAAATGGGAACAAAGGACGTGCCCTTTGGGTACTTGGAGTTTTCGCGCGCGATTGGGGGAAACCATGCCCACACGCGTGCGCCGGCGCCGCCCGTTGGCTCGACACCGTCACCGGTGTCGGGGCCCGGGCGTGGTTTTGGGATCCAATCCGACCCGGTTCTTTTTGAACCGAACCACACAGGTTTGGTGTACAAGCGGGTCTCGACCCGCTCTGCTATGCTGTAACAGTTGGAAGGAACCGCTACAGCGTTCTTGTCTGGAACAAACAGTTGAACGGTTCAGATAGAACCGTTGCAACTGCTCGGATGGATTTGCCCTCCAAACGGTCTCCAAGAGCGCTCTTCGTGGATTAAAACACAGCGAACAAAGAAATTCTCTTCTCCCTCTTAAGGAATTCGAATCTAAAATGAGTCAGTCTGAAAATTTAAAATTTTTTGAAAAAAAATCTGAAATAAGATTCGTTCTGAAAAAAGATTCAAAAAATTCAACAGATTCTGATATAAAGAATTGTTGTTTGAATCTGGGACTCCTTAAGAAAAATAAATTCTTCTCTTTCTCTGCTTTCTCTACATTGAATAATCCTTCAAAGTTAAGGTAAATATTCCCTCTGAAATTTGTCTTCGTCCTGCTGCATTGAAATTCTGTGAAGGTACTGATTAAGTATGATTCGACCATACGGTGATTTGGTAATGCTATCCAAATACCGTGAAGGAGTGTTGTATCTTGGGAGACCAGCATCCAGTAACCCGTTAGCACCGAAGCGGGGGACGTAATTGTCTTAAGGAGATTCGCTACATGCGCACCTCACTTCAATTGCTGTATAAGTGAACTAACATTTTTTATACAGAGGTTATATTGAAATATTTATACTCATAAATATTACTGTATATTGAGACTGACTAATACTAGTCTAATTGGTGTTTAATCAAGGAAGGTAATTGGTTCTGTAATTAAGGAACATTCTACTGAACGAAAAACCTCTTATCTGATATTCACCGACCTGACTAATTAGATCGGTGACATTGATTAGTTGTCAAATCTATCCTGAACCTAATAGTATTAAGATTAGAGTTTTTCTTATCATGTAACTGTGATGCCTATATATTTGAAGCATTGCCCACATCAATAATATACGAAAATCTTTTCTTTTAAAATTCTGGCATTGTATGAGAGCAAAAATTCTAACTTTAGCCTTTTTTTTAAAAATCCTAACCCTAGTTTTTCTTACCTTCACCAAAAAAATAGTGTTCACGATGAACAATACGAGGGATTGTTCAACATGAACAGTGTGAGGTGCTATCCATCTAAAAAACCTCAAACGTAAGTGTTTCTATCCATCATCTCTTTGCTAACTGATCTTCAACCCTTCATGATTATTATAATCCCTAACTGACATCATATCTACACCATCCAAAGTCTTCTACTGCTCATGTCGATTGACTTTTTGGTTCCCGATCACCTCTGCAACACTCATCTGCACTTTTGATTTTTTCTACTGTCTCAATACGACTCTGATCGCCTCCAATTATTTCTACAACAACAATTGTAGCGTCTACGATCTTTATTATCTACTGTTAGATTACTGTTCGTATCGTCTCTGCTGAGTCAACTGTAATCATGTACTACTTGTATTGTGCCATGTATACTGATGTTTATTACTAAACTCAAACGAAAAAATTATGTCTGTGACAAAGTCTATGCATGCGTTTCTTAGACTTTAACTGATTTTGAGAAATCTCCCAAAATCTCATCTTACTAATGCTTATTGAGTTTGAGGATTTCTCAAAGTCTCATTTTCTACCGGTTGGGTTTGAGGATCTCTTAAAACCTCTATTTACATTGAGTTTGATGATCTCTCAAACTTCTTATACTGAGTTTGAGGATATCGTAAAACCTTTTTTTTTCTTGGCTGAGTTTGAGGATCTCTCAAAACCTCTCGTACTGAGTTTAAGGATCTCCAAAATCTCCAGTTCTATTGAGTTGGAGAATATCCAAAACCTCCACTTTGACTGAGTTTGAAAAACTCTAAAATCTTAACATATCCAAGGATCATGCAGTCTTCACGTTTTAATTGATAACTTCAAAATTGACATCAATGCTTCAGCAGTGTAGAATTAGTATTGTCTTGATTAATACTCCAACATGGAATTAGCAACATGACGTCGAATTAGCAATGTGAAAACTTTATTTAGGAGATATTTTACTGGTCTGTGGAACAAGCTGGACATGATTGATATTTATGCTCTAACTTGAGGAAGAATGTTGAAGTCTTTGATTATTATAGTTAGTTATTAGAATTTATGTTGTAATTACCATATTAGGAGTCATGTTTTTATATGCTAGAAGGAGTCATGTTTCTATATATTATTAGGACTCATTTATATTATGAGAAATAATTATATTAGGATTAGAGATTTTCTTATCATGCAATTATAATGTCTATATATTTGAAGATTGTTCACATTAATAATATATAAAAGTATCTTCTTTTAAAATTTAGACTATTTCTTTTTACCCGTTAACAATTTTCAGTCCCCATTGCATAGAACCCCAAACTTTGTTGTTATCGACAAAGCAACTTTACGTTAAGGGGTCGTTCATGCACCATCTCTGGTTGCCTCCCCTCTCTTTGTCAGGTTTGTCATCAACAAATAAAACTACCTTCTTCTATGAGATTAAAGCTCGCAGAGAACCTCTTGGCTCGAGTTTTTGTGGTGATTAGTAGGGATCACCTTAAGGTTCTTGCATTTGATGTGGAAAATGTATAAATTGTTAGTTTTTGTTAGAGTACAATCATGAATCATCTATCTACGAGTAATTCATTTAGGTGCAAATGGAAGAAAACGATCCAAGTTCTTTTTTAGCTGCAAGGGATGGCTGCCTCTCAAATAGCGCAAAAAATGGCTCGGTCCTCTTCATCTGGTCCCTCAATTTTATTCTTGCAATTAAACGCAATTAGTATTTGTTGTCTCTAGCTACTTTGCCATCCAATGCGAAATGGTCATCTCTAGATATATGAGGTCAATCATGCGTCTCTTTGAAGATGAGTCAAAAGTAGTTGTGTCGTTGACATGAATTTTCTTAGATTTCTTTTCTTCCCCCTTCATTCTCTTTGTGAAGTTAACCTCCACTTAAATGTGGTGAAAGTCTTCTTGAGCAATGATAAGAGCCAACACAATAATGTAGAGAGAGAGGATCAAAAATAAGGAACATAGAGTTTTTAAACTCTATGTCAGAACTTTGGTTAACAGGGCGGTCACCAACATGCACAGAGAGTTGATACCCAGAGAATTGATTGACCAGCCGATCGACCCATATTAATAGAGAGGAGAAACCCTGTTGTGTCGGTCGACTGTCCGATCGACCGACTGGTCGATATTTCCAATAAGTCCTGCAGTTTGCGCGATCGACCGGCCGGTAACCGTAAACTTGAAACGATCGACCGGTGGTCGGGTCAGAGCAGATTTTGGACCTGACCTGGAGATGGATTGGGGGTTTCTTATCCTCCCTATAAATAGAAAGATGGGTTTCATTTCTAGGGTTTAAGTCAAATGAGTGAGTTCTTGAGAGAATATTGTAATCTCTTGTATGTCTTGTGTAATCAATTAATAGATTTCTCTCTTCTGCCCCGGGGGCGTAGGCATCTTGCCGAACCTCGTAATTCTTGTCTCTCTCTCTTTGTGCCATTGTTTGTTTATCTAGAGTTGTGTTTTTTGGCTGGTTCTCAGGTTCAACAAGTGGTATCAGAGCTTTAGGCTACGCTTGGGCTTCGTGTGGTAGAGTGGATCTGGATTGGAAGCTTGGATATTGTAAATCTGGAGCTTTGAAGTGAATAAAAATCGGATTTATATTTTGAAGGACCTCATCTTCAATATTTGGGTGGAGAGATCAATTGGGAACTCTTCTTAAGGTTTCAATTGAAGATAAAAATCCTATATTTATCTCGTATATCAATTCTATAGTTGTTATACTTGCTTAGTTGTGGGAATTCGAAGAAGAAATGGCCGAAGAAGGAGATGGCAGTGGTTTTTTTTTATTGTGAAGAACATGCAAAATTATCATCACATGAAGATCGATGTGGTGAATTTCATGAAACAAACAATTTTAGACTTTGGAGATGTGAAGTATTGGATGCGCTAAATGCGCAAAACTTGAAAGATTCTCTTGAGTTGCCGGAGAAACCGACAGATATGAAAGAGAAAGTTTGGAAAAAGATGAACAGAACTGCGTGTGGTGTGATTAGGTCTTGCTTATAACAAGACTAAAGTATAATGTGATGACGGAGACTTTGGCGAAGAAGATTTGGAGACTCTCGCAGGCAAGTACTTGACGAAGAGCGTTGAGAACCGCTTGTACTTGAAAAGGAGATTGTATCATTTTCAATTGAAGAGGGAGTTTCAATTAGTGATCACATCAGTAACTTCACAAAGCTTCTCATGAATTTAGCGAATGTGGATGTTGTTATCGATGATAAGGACAAAGCCTTGGTACTGTTGAGTTCTCTACCCGATGAGGGTTATGAGACCTTTGTTCTCACCTTGATAAACGGAAGAACATCACTAAGTTACTCGAAAGTTACTATCGCTCTTGTGAATCTCGAGTTGAGACGAAAGGATAAAGAGCTCTTGAACATCACACCTGCTGAGATATTGACTGGGAGAGGGAGGAGTCCAAAGCAAAGAGGAAATTATGGTAGATCAAAATCAAAGTCACGATATGGCAACAGAAATTTGACTCGAGATTAATGTGCATTCTGCAAACTGATCAGACATTAGAAGAAAGATTGCCTGGAGCTCAAGGAGAAAAATAAGTTGAAGGAGAAGTCAATGAAACCATCAGAGGTGAATGTAACCAAGTCAGATGTGAATGATTCTAAGCTGCGTCTCGTTCTCTATTACACTGTCAGTATGCTATTCACATGCTTCAGAGTAGTTATTGGATGCAGGTGCAACCTATCACATATCTCAGGAGGGAATGATTTTCTAGTTTTGAGAAACTGGATAGTGACATGGTGATATGAGAAATGATGGAGCATGGCGAATGGATTGGATAGATACCTTTCGCATCAAGATGTTTGATGGTGTGGTAAGGGAATTATTGAAGTGAGATATGTCCCTCAGATGAAGAAGAACATCATTTCCGTTGGAGTTATGGAGTCAAAGTGACTCAAAGTGACATTGGAGAATGGTATTCTTAAGGTCACGAAGGGTCCCTGGTTGTAATGAAGGGTATCAAAAACATAAATCTGTATTACTTGAAGGGTAGTACAATGAAATGTGTTTTGGCAATTGCTGATGACTCGGATGAGGATGCTAAGTTGTGTCGGATGAGACTTGGTCATGCGGGTGAGAAGTGTATGCAAGCATTGATGAAACAAGACTCATTGAAGGGTGCAAAGACCCACAAGTTGAAATTCTTTGAGCACTGTGTATTGAGCAAGAAAACCAAGGTGTGCTATTCAGTGTACCCGAGAAATTCTTGATTATGTGCATACAGATGTTTGGGGTCCCTCGACGAATTCATCTCTTAGAGAGACATTATTTTATCTCCTTTGTTGATGATTATTCTAGACGGAATTAGGTGTACACCATGTCGCAAAAGCGTGAGTCCTAGGTATTTTTGTGGAGTGGAAGAGGAAAATGAAGTTGCAGATAAGCAGGAAGATCAAGATACTTAGATTCGATAATGGAGGAAAGTACAAGAATGATCTATTTCTGCAGTTGTGCCGTGATGAAGGTATCGAGTGACACTTCACAGTGAAAGAGACTCCACAACAGAATGGGGTAATAGAAAGATTCAACCATACCTTACTGGAGAAGATATGATGTTTGCTGTAAAATAGTAGGCTGAGCAAGACATTTTGGGTAGATGCAATGACATATGCAATTCATTTCATCAACAGGGTGCCGTCATCTGTGATTGGAGGGAAGTCTCCGATGGAAATGTGGTCAGGCAAGACTGTTTCAGACTATAATATGCTCCGTGTGTTTGGGTTTCTGACTTATTATCATGTAAGTGATGGGAAGTTAGAACCACGAGCAAAAAACGCTGTGTTCTTAGGGTTCAAGAGAGGAGTAAAAGAATGCAAGCTCTGGGACTCTAAAGACTGGAAAATTATTCTGAGCAGAGATGTCACTTTTGATGAGTCTTCTATGTTGAAAACTCTGATCTCTCAGCAGGTGGAGAGTGGCTATACCAGTGAGATATCACAGCGAGTAGAGAGTGATGCATCTCCACCATTTCTCGATAGTTTTGTATCGTTCAGATGCTATCAGTTGTGACACAATATGAGTACCATATACAAGAAGAAGAGGATACAGAAGATGTGGTTGAGGATCACGAGCTAGACTGTCAGGTTCAGGATTATATTGCAGCACATAAGCCCAAGAGAACTATATGGAAATTGTTTCGGTATTTTGATATGGTGGTAGCATATGCACTTCCAGTGGAGGCCGTTTAAGATAGTGTTCTGTCTACTTTCAGAAAAGCAAAGTTGAGCTCTGAGTCTGAGTTTTGGAGGAATGCTATGGTGGAGGAGATGAAGTCTCTCCACGTCAACGACACTTGGGAACTTTCAGAGTTGCCCAAAGGGAAGAAAGCCATTAGTTGCAAATGGAAGAAAGAATGATCTCGAGATGCTACTGTGCATTACAAGGCCAGACTGGTAGCCAAGGGCTATGCACAGAGGGAGGTACAATGAGGTATTCTCGCATGTTGTGAAGCACTCTTCCATTCGATATTGTTGGCGCTTGCAGCACACCATGATTATGAGTTGGATCAGCTTGATGTGAAGACCGTCTTCCTGCACGGTGATCTTGATGAAGAGATATACACGACTCAGCCTATGGGGTTTAGAGCTCAGGGAAGAAAAAATTGGTTTGTAAACTTCAAAAGTCACTATACAGACTAAAACAGTTCCGAGAAAGTAGTATAAGCGCTTCGACAAGTTTATTGATGGGGGAAATAAACGGTTTAGATTTAATAGATTTGAGATTTTTATTTAAAATTAGATTTGGATAGATGTGGTTGAGATTTAGAAGTTAATTGAATCTAGATTTGGATAGATGTGGTTGGGATTTAAAGTTATTTGAATTTAAATGTGGTTAGATTTGGTGAGATTTGATGTTATCTACAATTGCACATATAGTGCACGTGTTGTAAGGTATATATAGTGATCTTTGAAAAATTATTGAATGATTTTGATAAAAAATGAAGCTATTTGCTTTGGGATTGATTTGATCCCTATGGATAATCATAGGCGGTGAAGCCAAGATTCAGGTTGCGATCCGCGATCATATTTTTCTTTTTCTCTCTTGTTCTTCCCCAATTCTATAAAATCCCCCTCCATCCCACATCAATTTGATATCAGAACTGAATTTTCTGCTTTTCCCTCCCACAAAATCTGGTTCAAATTTTTTTTACTGTTCTGTGAACAGTAAATTTACTGTCCACAATTACTGTTCACAAGAGCGCTGCCTCAGTCCGGAGTCCATTTCAGATCTGTTTAGAGTCCGTTTCGAGCTCTGTTTGAAGCGTTGAATTCGTGACTGAGCCCCGAAGCTGTTGAGAAGAGTTCGTAGCTAGAAGACAACATGTTAGACCTCCACGAGCTTCTATTTGGTGCCGGTACCATTCTCGCAGCAGAAAATCTGCATTTCAGACTCCGTTTCCAGTCCGATTTGAGTCCAGTTCGAACTGTTGAGATTCTTGGGTAATTTCTAAACTTCTGTTCTAAAAGTTTATTCATGAAATTTTACTTTTTTTTGGAAAATATATAAATACTGAAGTTGATGACAAGAGAGTGGAAAGGGATATGTATGCGGCTTTCCCATGTTTTCAGGGTTCTGATGATTAACATGGGTATGAGAAGTGAGAAAGCAATTTGAAAGATTTCTTCAGTTATTTTGTTCTAACATCTGAACAAAAGTGTCGCTATACCCAAATGAAACTTGTTGGAAAAGCTTATTGCTGGAGAAAATGAAGCCATATCGATTATCGATATTGATTTGTTTTAAAAGATCTTCGTGCTTTGTATGCTTGACACCTTATGTATTCATCCGAGAAAGATTACAAAGAGACAGAAGTTGTTGATGAATCAAAATCAAAGCTAGAAGTTGTTGATGAGCCAGATCTAGAGTCTCTAGTCCTTCTCGAGCTTGACATTTTTGAGGAGCCAAGACCAGAAGTTATTGCTGAGTTATAGCCCATACCAGAGCCAGAGCCAAAAGTGGAAGAGTTCCTTATTGGGACTCTTGTAGATCTTCTATCAGAGTCTACCATGGAGCTATTGTTGTCTTCACCAACTATGAGGATTTCAGTGTCCCTGAGATCGCCTGACTTGTATGATCCTTTACAGATCTTTCTACAAGACACAGAGTCACATGAGATCAGGCTATTCAGGATGCGAAATACAGTTGATTCGGTTCTCACCCGGGAGGATGCGCTTTCGTCTGCTACCTGCGCACTGATCGAGTTGTCATCCTTTAAAGAAAATCTGTCACGAAAGCCAGATCCACCTCTACCACCTTGGTACAGTCATAGCGCATCAGATAGGATTCCCCGCCCATCACTTTAGCCTGATTAAGGATTTGTGATATGGTTCAACCTGATTGTACTTACCTTCTACCTACCACTACATTTATCGGGGATGAATGTTTTCAAGCCGGGGAGAATTGTGGGGGAAACAAACGGTTTAGATTTAATAGATTTGAGATTTTTATTTAAATTAGATTTAGATATATGTGGTTGAGATTTAGAAGTTATTTGAATCTAGATTTCGATAGATTTGGTTTAGTTTTAAGAGTTATTTGAATCTAAATGTGGCTAGATTTGGTTAGATTTGGTGTTATCAATAATTATACATATAGTGCATGCGTTGTAGGCTATATATAGCCATGTAGTGATCTTTGAAAAATTATTGAATGATTTTGATAAAAAAATGAAGCTATTTGCTTTGGACATTAATTTTGATCCCTATGGATTGAATCACAGGCGGTGAAGCCAAGATCTGGGTTCTGATCCACGATCATATCTTTTCTCTCTCTCTCTCTCATGTTCTTCCCCAATTTTACAAAATTTCAACCACAAACCCTAAATCCCCCTTCGTCCCACATCATTTATGATTGAACGTGATTACACCGAGAGCTTATTTGACCCATGCGTATACTTACGCAAGCTACCGAGTGGTGAGTATATCTACCTACTCTTGTACATAGATAATATGCTAATAGCTTCAAAGAACAGATCATCAATTGATAAGTTGAAAGTTCAATTATCTTCAGGGTTTGAAATGAAGGATCTTGATGAAGTTAAAAAGATACTGGGTTTGAAAATTGAAAGAGACAGGGTAAAGGAGAAGGCGAGTTTGACTCAAAAAGCCTACTTGCAGAAGGTTTTACAAAAGTTTTTGATTGGTGGTGAAGCCAAGTCTGTGACTAGTCCATTGGCCCCTCACTTTAAGCTTTCAACAAAGATGTCTTCGCAGACAGTAGATGATCGTGAGTATATGTCTCACGTTCCATACGCCAGTACAGTGGGTAGTCTGATGTATGTTTTGGTGTGCATGAGGTCAGATTTGTCACAGGCCGTGAGCATGGTATCTAAATACATGCATGATCCCGATAGGGGTCATTGAAAGGCTGTGAGATGGATTCTGCAGTAAATCAAATGTATCGTGGATGTTGGGTTGATTTTTGAGAAGGATGTTAGTGGTAAGCAGGAGTGCACATGTTATGTGGACTCCGATTATGCTGAGGATCTTGACAAGCGCCGGTCCACTACAAGGCATGTCTTTACCTTGTCACAGGCACCAGTGAGTTGGCGTTGTACTTTACAGTGGCTCTGTCGACAACAGAAGCAGAGTACATGGCTCTGACAAAGGCTGTAAAAGATGGGATTTGGCTTCAGGGCTTGATGGATGACTTGGGGATCGAACACGACTTCTTGCGGGTCCATTGTGATAGCATGAGAGCTATCTACTTAGCGAAGAACCAAGTCTATCATGCGAGGATGAAGCATATTGATGTCAAGTACCACTTTGTGCGGGATGTTCTTGAAGATAGAGATATCGAGGTGAAGAAGATTCACACTAAAGACAATCCCACATACATGCTTATAGAGGTGGTTTCCGAAGTCAAGTTTAATCATTGCAAAAACTTTCTCCGAATCTTTCCGGTTGCTTGAGCTTGGTGGAGCTCATTGTGATGAACTATGTGTGGCTTGATCTTCTGAACAGGGGGTACGTAGGGAGCTGTAATGGTACAACCCGATCGCTGAAGCCGGGATTGTGTGTCGATTTAGCCGAGATCGTGTGTCGATTTCGTCCGAATTTCTAAGTCGAGATCGTGTGTCAATTTCGCTCGATTTCGCCGAGATCGTGCATCAATCTCACTTGAATAACAGAAGTTGAGACCGTGTGTCAATTTCGCCCAGAGTTCATTGGAGTTCGGCTCAGATTTGAAAAATCTTCACTGAGGTGGAGAATGTAGAGAGAGGACCAAAAGTAAGAAAAATAGAGTTTGTAAACTCTATGTCAGAACTTCGGTCGACCGGGCGGTCGACCGACATGCACAGAGAGTTGACACGTAGAGAATCGGTCGACCGGCTGGTAGACTGATATTGACAGAGAGGAGAAACCCAGTTGTGTCGGTCAACTGACATTTCCCATCAGTCCTGTAGTTTGCGCTGTCGACCGTTCAGTCGACTGCATATTTGGAGTGGTCGACCGGCCGATCGATTGACGGTCGAGTCAGAGCAGATTCTGAACCCGACCTGGAGTTGGATTGAGGGTTTCTTCTCCTCTCTATAAATAGAGAGATGGGTTCGTTTATAGGGTTTAAGTTAAATTGAGTGAGTTCTTGAGAAAACATTGTAGTCCTCTTGTATATCTTGTATAATCATCAATAGATCTCTCTTCTTTCCGGGGATGTAAGCATATTGCCGAACCTCGTAAATCCCTCTCTCTCTCTCTCTCTGTGATTGTTTATCTAGGGTTGTGTTCTTTGGCTGGTTCTCAGGTACAACAAATAAGACTACATCTCCTGCTTTAGAATCAATTTGTGTTGATCCATATTATATTTTAGCATCAATGGATTGCTAATATAGTCCATATTGTACTTTAGAATCAATGGAACTTTCTCCGTAAACCGTTTCCCTTTTTCTTACTCTACCACATTTCATTTAACTGATATTTTGAGATACTGGTACGAGTTTGCAATTGGCTTGATCTTTTCTGTTAAAAAAGTGCATTCGTTGATGTTAGAAGATAAAATTTCAGTGTATGGCCAGATCTTGCACTCAGTTGATGGCTAAATTTGATCTCAAGGAAGATTCTAGTTTTAAAAAAAAAACCTCAATTTATTTCTGACTTCAGGAATTGTATTTTCAATTTGTGCATAACTTTGGATTTGTTTTACTCTCTTAACCATCTTATTCTCTAGTGGTTTAGTTGAATGTCTGCAGAAATCCTAACACATTCCTTATCTCTTTATGTCTGAATTGTTCAAACAGGATACTGTCGAAGAATAATCTCACAGGCCCTATACCCTCCTCTTTCGCCAACCTTGACAACCTACAGACAGTAGACTTCTCTTTCAACAGCCTGACAGGCTCCCTTCCAAGAAACCTCTCCAACCTCTCCCACCTTCTCTCCTTCAACATATCCCACAATCTCTTCTCTGGTCCCATTCCTTCTGGCAATTTCTTCAACGCCATCCCTTTATCCTCTCTCTCAGACAATCCTGGCCTCTGCGGCTCTGCTATCAACCGCTCCTGCTACTCTGTCCTCCCAAAGCCTATTGTCCTCAACCCCAACTCACCACCCAAAAATTCTGGCCGCCAAACTGCTCTCACCTCTGCAAATGTCCGCCACAAAAGATCATCTTAAGCATCTCTGCAATCATTGCCATTGGTGCTGCTGCCGTCATTGCCCTTGGCGTCATCACCATCACTATCCTAAACGTCCATGCTCGCTCCTACTCTGGTTCCCCATCTGCTGCTGCAGCCTTGACCCTCTCTAGTGAATCTTACAGTCAATCCCCTACCTCCCCTCATGCCAACTCAGGTAAGCTTGTCATGTTCTCCGGTGAGAATCCCGACTTTCCCTCTGGCGCTCATGCCATCCTCAACAAGGAATCAGAGCTTGGTCGTGGAGGCTTTGGCACGGTCTACAGAACAGTCCTTGGAGATGGTCGGCCTGTGGCCATCAAGAAGCTGACTGTCTCTAGTCTAGTGAAATCCAAAGAAGTGTTCGAGAGAGAAATCAAGAAGCTCGGAAAAATGAGGCACCCCAATCTCGTATCACTCCAAGGCTATTACTGGACTCAGTCATTGCAGCTCCTTATCAATGAGTTTGTCTCTGATGAGAGCTTACACAAAGCTCTTCACGAGAGCCCTGCTGTAGACACCGTTTCATGGAACGAGCGATTCGATATAATTCTGGGCATTGCAAAGAGTCTAGCTTATCTACACCGTCACAATGTAATTCACTACAATCTCAAGTCGAACAATGTTCTTATTGATGGTTCGGGTGAGCCAAAGGTGGGGGACTATGGGCTGGCTAGGCTGTTGCCAATGTTGGACCGCTATGTTTTGAGCAGCAAGATTCATAGTGCCCTGGGTTACATGGCGCCCGAGTTTGCCTGTGGAACAGTGAAGATCACCGAAAAATGTGATGTATATGGTTTTGGAGTCTTGGTGTTGGAGGTTGTGACTGGAAGAAGGCCAATAGAGTACACTGAAGATGACGCGGTGATTCTGTGTGATGTGGTGAGGGGTCTGGTGGAGGGAGGGCGAGCGGAGGATTGTGTTGATGGGAGGCTTAAGGGAAAGTTTCAGGCAGAGGAAGTGGTGCCTGTTGTGAAGCTAGGGTTGATTTGTACCTCGCACGTGCCATCAAATAGGCCGGAGATGGGTGAGGTGGTGAAGATATTGGAGATAATAAGATGTCCTGGTCAGGATGAACTTAGTTCAGGGTGATTATATATATATATATATATTTTAAAACCTTTTGTTGCTTTACTTCTCAAATTTTATCTGAAAGAGTTGATGGATTGAGTACAAAAGAGATGTGAGAATGGCAGGGTTTTAGGAAAATTTGCTTGCTAAAAAGGAAGAGGAGTAGGCTATAGTACAGCAGAATGATTGGTTGAGATGTATCCTTACTTTTGAGCTTCTTTAAAACTTTTGGGGAAGGGATTCAAGTAATCAATTCTCTTTATGAAATTTGTTACTGGTTTCAGTTTCACCAGGTTCTTTGCATTTTCAGGTCCTATAGAGATTTGCATACATGATGTTGTGTTTGTCTGTTTCTATTTTGCTGAGGTGCTACAACTTTTTGGTGCTCTTGGTGTCAATGATCAGAATTTGTTGATTCACAGAGGAGCAAGTATTCATATGTTTATACTGAAATTTATATTGAGCTGAAAATGTTCCATCTAAAATCTCATCTTTGTTGCAATATTCTTCCTGCTAACAAGGTGGAACACAATGTTCCCTGTTGTTTTCTGTTAGTTTATTTTCTCTGCAGCTTCTTCAAAGAGAAATAGTAAGTTCAATGAAGAGAAGGAATTGGGTTGAAAAAACAACACTCTTCATATTTAATAGAATTGAAGTGCCTCTTGACTTGATATAAGTAACTGAAGGCTTTTATGAGTTGTGATTTCAATGAAGGTAAAATATAAAGATGAAGGCTGTATGTGTCACCCTCTCTCACATCATTCTCTGTAACTTTCATGTGACTTGCAGTAGTTTCCACATTGAGAATAGAATGCTTGAATATACAATTTGGAGTGCATTGTCTTTGTGAAATATAAAAATGCAAGAGTCAGAAGCATTGAAAAGGCTGAAGACCCTTATGTTAAGATGAGTATTTAAATGAATAAAGAAAGCTTGAGGTGAAGATTCTCATACAGTAATTGCAGTGGAGCAATCAAAGGAAATGGCAACTTTGATTCATACATGAGGAAGCATGTTACTGGTGTAGAGAGAACCATGCAGTATTTGCTGTGGTCCTCCAAACTTGAGAAATGCCTCTTTTTATCCTTCAATACACAGTTGTTTGAGGAAATGGACAATTTCTTATCTCATTTGTTTGTTTCATTTTTTTTTTTTCATGGAACTGAGCAAGTTTGCTGCTTTTAGGAGATTTTGAGTCCAAGTTGTGGTACATAGAATTTGAGAATATAGTGAAACACATCTAATCTTCCAGTCAGCGTGAGGGAAATTCCTCTCACAATATTCATCAAAAACATTTTCTGAACTTGTGGTCTTTTAATCACAATTCACAAGCGCAGGTCCTGTCAGTTCTTTTCAAAACGTACTTGTTACAATAATTGAGAAAGAGAAAACTATTATTTGTATTGCTGTTATTGATAATGAGGGCAATGCCCATGTATATAGAGAATACAGTTGCATAATAATGGAAATTCTAGTCTTAATACAGTTCTAATACTATATGTATTCTAATCCCAGTACTACTCTTAACACTCTCCCTCAAACTCATGGTGAGTCAAACAACATGAGTTTGCCCAACAAGGCTCCAAATCTCGTTGTATTGTGTGACTTCATAAAAATGTTTCAATCTGCTCCTCTGAGCAAATATATGGAAGTGATATAGTCCCGGAAGTGAAATGCTGACGAGTGAAGTAGCAGTCGATCTCAATGTGCTTCGTTCTCTCATGAAAGACTGGATTAGTGGCAATCTTTATAGCACTCTAATTGTCACAAGTAAGAGGTGTAGGAGGTATAAGAAAAACACGAAAGTCTACTAAAAGTCTCATCACATGAACAATCTCTCTGGTGGTGGTAGTCATAACCCTGAACTGAGCCTCACAACTGGAACATGAACTAACATCCTGCTTCTTGCTTCACCATGAGATCAGTGAATCACCATGGAGCAGAAAGAAACCGATAGTAGAGCGGCGAGTGTACGGACAACCAACTCAATCAGCATCGGAATAAGCTCGAAGCTCTAATGAAGAGGTGGATAACATGAACAATGATCGAGTAATGGTGCCTCTGAGATATCTGAGAATTCGAAGAAGAATACTAAAGTGAGTAAAGTGTGGTGCAGATACAAACTGACTGACAATGCTAACTGCATGAGCAATATCTGATCTCATCACGGTTTACCAATTAGCTGACGATACCTAGTAGGATCTGCAAGTGGTGTACCATCTGAAGGAAGGAGTTTTGAATGAAGTTCTAATAGAGTATCTGCTATCTTTGTGTCTGTAAGTACGACAACGTCAATAATATCAGATGTGTATGTCCACTGTGAAATAAGAATCCCTCGCTTAGCCTGAGCTTCACTTGGATTGTTGTAGGATTAGTGTATTTGATTTGGAGTGCGGCAGGATTTGGAATTCGGTGCTGTGTTTTGATTTGGGATTGAGGGTTGGTGGTGGTTGATTGGTGTGAAAAGAGATCAAGTGTACAGAAAGAATCAACAATCGGGTTCTTAATAGCTTCCCAAATCTGACTCGAACCTGCATTCACAAAATGGAAGCACAGACAGTTGGTTTAAGTCAAAATCCACAAGCTACAGTAACGAGTTTAATAGAACATACCCGTTAACATCTTTCTCTGATTTTTCGTGCGGGAACTTTCACATCCGGAGTCCGATTCAGGAGATTTTTGAGCCGTTGATTTGGGACGATGAGATCTACGTGCCAGCATTCACTACAGATCATCGAAGGTTTTGTGATGCTCAATAACCTCAATTTTGACTATACCTCCCAGCCTCCACCAATTTTATCTTTACCAGAACTTTCAGCACTAATCGTACTAGACTCTATTGTCCCATCTGCAAGATGACTAATCAAACCAAGCGCTTATGTCGCTCCAGATCTTGCACTAACTGTAAGAAATTAGGTCACACTGAACGTGATTGTTTCATTCTTCATCCAGAGTTATTGTCTCAGATACATCGGCAGAGGAAGCAGCATGGACTCCCCCCTTCGTTTTTCTTCAGCAGGACCTCGTGTAATGGCAGTTGATATAGTTCAGTCCACACCTTCTAATCCTATAGATATTCATCATCGTCTTACTTAGATTGAGTTACAACTCTAGCACCAGTCAGCATTCACTGAATCTTCTGCATCAGCCTTTTCTCCTACCTCGGGTATATCTTCTTTTTGGATCTTAAATTCTGGCCCTTCATATTACAAGGCCTCTGATTCTACTATATTATTTGCTATAACAACCCTTCCACCACACTTTTGTTGGCCCGAAGGCCTTCCACCCTAATTTTGATGATGATTAACTCATATAGTTATGTTTACTAATAATCTTGTGATTTTAGTTACAGATCATTAATCAAGATATTAGTTGGTGATTGCTTCAAAAAGAGGAGTTTGGAAGCCTTCACTTGGTGATTCCCGAGCCCGAGCGTCAAGATCATTCATAGCCATGCTCGTTGGATCACGGCGTTTGGACCGAGTCGACTTGAAGATAGAAGATCGTCAAGAAGACTTAGGTATCCATAGTTTAGTATTAGTGTGTTTAGATCCATTTGTAAAGCTTAGTATAGTTGATATGCTCTAGTGCACAATACACATACACATTTTTATGTTTGGATATTGATTTTTCGGTTTTTAGTTTAACCGATATTTGTTTTCATGAATAGATTGATCAAAACAAGTTTAATTGGTTTATGTATAGTAGATTCATTCTATACATGCATGCTTAACTTTTAAACAAACTTATTTTGACTATCCTATTCATGTAGTGAAAAATTCAAGTTTGATAAAATACAAGTTTTTATTTTTGGTAAAAATGTTAAGACACAAAATAGTTTCATATGCTTGATATTTGAGCTAAAATATTTATCACATGTTTACATATCAATGCAAAAAGATAAAACTATTTTTGAGTATTTTTACAAGAGATAAAAGAATTTTTAGAAATATTTTTAACATGTGTTTCTGTCCCAGATTTGTGGCTGACAGGCCAGGTCGGCCGACCGCACGGGTCGACCGCACCAAAGGCCGGTCGACCCTTGCGGTCGACCGACGTGCACAGGCTTGTGCACGTTTGGCAGTCACAGCGACGGTCGGCCGGGCGGCCGACCGGACCAGAGAGCTTTGCTCTCTGTATCTGGGCGGTCGGCCGAGCGGCCGACCGGATCAGAGAGTCTGCTCTCTGTATCTGGGCGGTCGGCCGTGCGGTCGACCGGGTTGCCCCAACGGTCACATTTCTGACCGTTGGCGGTCGGCCGGCCGGCCGACCGCTAGGCCTGTCAGGCTGCTAGATCAGCCTAACGGCTAGTTTCTGTTTTGGCCTATATATACCCCATTTCTTGGGGTTTTAGCTAAGTTTTTCAAGAGCAAAAATTCCTACTTTTCTGAAGTATTTTACAAGTTTTCAAAAAGAGTTTTAAGTGCCAAAAGATCCATCTTATTTGTTTTTTAAGTGTTTTGTTATTTTCAAAGAAATTAGGTTTTTGGGAATTGGTTTATTGTTCTTCATTTCTATACCTATTTGGTATTTTTCCAAGAGTATTTCTTTGATCAAAACACTTTATTTTCCATACTTGAGCTTATCTTCTATCCTATTCTATTTAGGATCTTTGTTTGTGGAAAAAGGAAAGAGAGATTGTTTGTGGTTGAAAGAGACCACCTATTGTAAACCCTCATTATTTGGTTGCTCCCTCTTTGGTAAAGGTTGAGGTTGTGGATTTGAGGTGATTGGTTTGCTCCCTCTTTGGTAGAGGTGGAGATTGGTGTTTACTCCCTCTTGGTGAGGTGGAGTTGGTTGTTGGCTTGTATCCCTCTTCAGTAGAGGTGATTGTGGTTGTTTGGTTACGGGCCTACCCCTCGGTTGTGAGGCGGTGTTTGAGAGAGGAGTTCGGTACTCCCTTTGTTGTAACAAATCCTCCTCGGTGGGAGATAGTGGATTGGAAATCCTTCACGGTGGTGAAGGCGGGGATGTAGAGTTAGGGGCTCGAACCTTGAAACATATCTTGTTGTTAGCGTTTGATCCATTGTCTCCTAACTCTCTCTCTCTCTTTATTTTGTGCAAAGCATCATTCTTCATTCATATCATTCATATTGCTTGTGTTGCCTTACATTATTTCATATTGCTTATCATCCTTATATGCTTGGCTTGTTTGTGTGTGCCTCACTTGTACTTAACCACAAGAGCTTCATATAGCACCTCAACCCATATTTAGGGGAATCAAGAGGAGTTAGTCCAGAGCCCTTCACGGGGAATTCGGCTACACTTGTATGTTGTATTAAGTGTGATTGCAAATTTGTTTTAAGCTTTCGCATTTAGCGCATTTAGTTTCTAGATTAGCATTATCACCTATTCACCCCCTCTAGGTGATTTACAATTGGTATCAGAGCCTACGCTCCTGATACTTATGCTTAACATCCTAGGAGTGAGATCCTTTGTTTGCTAATCTTGTTTGCATTTTTGCACACATATAGTTTGGACCCATGGACTTCATGACCCCACCTATGTTTGACCCTTCCAACATTCTTTTTTGGAAGACTAAGATGTCCATCTATTTACACACCCTAGGCTTGCATGTATATCTTGCCGCTACCAAGAAATGCTATCTTGGTAATAGCAATCATATAGGGGCCAATGCACAAGCCCTTGAGGCCATTAGAAGCACGCTTTCAAAAGAATATCTTATGCATGTTTCTAATCTTGATTCAGCCTTTGCAGTATGGAACAAGTTGACAACCACAACCACCACCTCCGAGCTTCAATTGCAAATCCAACCGGAAGAATCTAGTGGAGAATCTGAATCTCAATGCTTCATGGTCCAAGGGAATGACTCCCTTAAGGTACAATCGGAAACTCAACTAGCTAGTGATAGTTTTGATGCTAGTTCTTCATGTGATGATCATATTGATGCCCATGTTTTAAATGAAGAACTTTCTATTGTTTGTGAAAAATTAATAGAAAAATATAAAGTTTTGAAAAAGAAGACTATTGCATTAAATAAAGAAAATGAAAAATTGTCTTCTAAACTTGATTTGGTTTTGCAAGAGAAGGTTGAGGTTTATAATGAAAGGGATTCATTGAGATCTCAACTAGACCTTGCACTAAAAGAAATAAATTTTTAAAATCTAAAAATGATTGTGAATCAATTTTGAAGAAAAATGAAAATTTGTCTTCAAAAGTTGATTTTGTTTTAAAAGAGAATGTTGCTTTGAAAAATAAAATAATTTCTATTTCAAATGATTTAGATGTTTGTTTAAAGAAAAACATTATTTTGCAAAATAAAATTGATGCACATGTTTGCCATGCTAGGGTAGTATCACACACCTCACCTATTGCATGTGCCACTTCTTCTTTGATTGAAAATGATATAAATTTAATTAAGAAGAAAATGGATTGTTTGGGCTCCACTATGAGCCAATGTGCCATGAATCATACACGCTTGGAAACCTTAGTTCGAAAGAAACAAGTTCCATCTTTACATGCACACCATACACGGCATACACATGCTCCTCACGGACACCATCACACCATGTATGCTCATGTGTACACTTGTACACATTGTGGACGTAAGGGCCACCTTGCTAAATTTTGTTATGATAGATTACATGTTTCAAATTTAGCAAATAAGTTTGTTTGGGTTAGAGAAGGGACTAACCCCCATGGACCCAATAAGATATGGGTACCAAAGACCACCCCTAGAGTTTTTGATGTAGGTGTGGGCTCTCGCATGACGTGAGAGTAGAGGTACCTTGGAGTGGATGCGTTCCGTACTTAAAGGAAACATTTTGGATGCATCACTTTCAAGGGAAGTTTGATGGAGAGGACCACCATATTTTGGAGACAAGGAGAGTTGCCTTCTAGGTTTTGGTAACGATTCCTAACTCCCATTTATTTACATGCTTTTCATGATTCATTATCTTTAGCATGATTTGATGTTTTTAGATTATTATGAAAATGCCATGTTTATTAGGCTCTTGACATGCATGTATAGCCTTTTGAGACACCCATGTTTAATATGGACCATTATTTTTGTGTTCTCACCATTTGTTTAGCTATCATGTTTATTATAGGTTTAATAACATGTGAATTTTCTTAATAATCATGTTTATGTTTATCATGATGATTTATATCTTGTTTTGATGCTTCATGATTTGAATATATGTTTAAATGTTAGTTTTTATTAAGACTAGGATTTATACTTGTGCATATAGTGGGTCACAAATAAATCTATATATGTTTGTGCTTGATTGCTTATTTGTTCCCATTAGATGTGCTAGTATAGTCTAGTTTTGATGAACCATGCATTTTAAACTTGTATTCCCATTTTGGTTTTGTTTTATGTTTATGAATTTTCATTTCATGTATATGTCTATTTTGCCAAACTTTAAGTTATACATGTATACCCTTTGAGTCATTTGCTTGTCATGCAAATCTATACATATGGACTCAATTGTGTTTAGGGATATGTATGTATACTTTTTGTGTTGACAAATCATACATATACCTTAAAATGAAATTTGTTTTAATGAAAATTTAGTTTTTCATGTTTCCATGTGTTTATATTTAACTTCATGTATATGTCCATTTTATCCAAATTATTATTATACATATACATCCTTTTGAGCCACGTGCCTTAATGCATATATCCTTGTGGACTCGTTGTGTTTGGATATGTATGTATACTTTAGTTTGTATAGGACATACATATACCTTGAAGATTAAATAGTTTTGATGATTTTCATGTTTTCATGTTTCAAGGAATAATGAGCTTATTGTCCATCTTTCATGATTATGATCTTCACATCTTACTTGTACACTCACATTTATTGTTTACTCATGTGTTTATTTTTATGAGTCATATTTATGCTTAATTGATTATGAGTGTTGATTATCATGTGGATTTCATGTTTCATGAAAAATAATTTTGTTTTATTCCTTACTTGAAGGATTTCGTACTAGTTTACAAAATTTTCATATAACTAGTTCGTATTCTTCATTTTGGTAGAGTTTTCAAACACACTTTATTTTTCAAATCTTTTTTAAAACCCCTACCATCCAAGGGCGGTTGGATGAGAGATCATGCTCATGTATGCTTTATATTGAAAATCTTTTTAAACTTGAACATGGTTGGGTGGTAGTTATATGATGTATACACTTGATCATTATTGTTGTTTCAATTGGTATCATTGGACTCTTTCAATTGGTATCAATTTTGACCTTTCTTGTATACTCATATATGTTTGTATGTATGTATGCTTTAAATTCCAAGAATATCAATTTCAATTGGTATCTTATTTCAAGCCTATGCATTGTTTTAGTTGGTATTTCATAAAGGGGGAGAAAATTCGATTTTCATGTTTACAATTGGTATTTGTATTTCCACTCCCTTACTTTATGATAGAAAATAATAATTTCAATTTGGTATCATATGTTGAAAAAGAATAATACTTTTAATTGATATCAAATTTGTTTTATTGAGAAAATTCAAAATTTTGTTTTAAAAAATTAAATACAAAAGTTTTGATGTGTATTGCCTATATGCAAGGAGAGCTTAATATCTCTTCTACATATAGATTCATGATGAGTGTATCTTGTATTGAAGAGCTTGACAATCTCTTTTTTATGTGGTACACGTGTGTAGGAGGAGCTTTACATCTCCTCTTATGCATTGCATAGTATACGTTATGTGAATTAGGGCTTGTCATCCCTCCTTCATGTAATGTATCTATGTAGGGAAGCTTCACATCTTCCTCTTCATGAATGTATATAGCATATACCATTTTTTTATTGATTGATGTTTACTTTCAATTGGTATCAAGATGCTACTTTAACATATTTTCAATTGGTACCTTAATTGAATGTCACCCCTATTTGGTTTTTGTTTTTGTTTTAGACAAAAGGGGGTGTAGGCTGTCTAAAAATCACTAATAGACAAGCCATTAAAAGGCAGAGTTTCAGCATCAAGGCGCGTGGGCTCGACACCCGCGTCTCAGCATCAAGGCGCGTGGGCTCGACACCCGCGTCTCATTTATAACCGCCCTGGTTATGGGGCCAGTCGCCGCCCACATAGCGGGGAGGTCAGCCCCTCATCGTGGAGCATTTTTAGGGGGGCACGTTCACCCCCTAGGACCTCTATAAATAGCCTCATTTGCTATGAGAAGGGAAAGAAGAGAGAAGAGGGGACGATAAGAGGAGAGTGGCAATTGGCGATCAGCAATCAAAGGCATCGGCAATCAGACGACCAGACACGGCAGAAAAAGGAGAGAGCTCAACTCTTCGTCAAGCTTGCTGCGTACAAGCTACTCTTTGCCTACCTTCTCTTTGAGAGTTTTGGTAGACAAGAGCTGTGCTACTCTTTCTACCAGCCGAAGAGAAGATCCCTGACGATACCGACGGTCATCCGGTCAATAGAGAACAAGATTCACTCTCCACCGCCACACGAAGAACCCAGCATTAAACAAAGGGAGGATTCAAGACTCAACATCCTCCCTCCCTTGTAACTGGAAGGAAAAGTTTTTTTTTGTTGTAATCTTTTCATCTGATTCAAGGAAAACTTTACAGCAAAGACCTTCTTTCTCCTTTTTCCGGCGCGTACAAGAGATGGCGACTCCGCTGGGGACTCTATTTGTCACTGACGAGCAAATCGTGGCGCAGGATGACGTCCTCTGTAAGGGAAAGATGGTCGAATCGCTCATTGTCGAGTTCGACCAGGCGAAGTACGAAGAGTTTCTCTCTTCCGGCTCCAAGAGCCCAAAGACCCGCGTCTGCCGCCGGGTCTCGACGGGGAATGGCCCTGAAGCCCGATCTGTGGCTCTCTCGGGCATCCCTGCTGCCAACTGTGCCAAGCAAGGTGCACGCGCCAACGCCTCTCAGAAGGCCCGCGTGGTCCCAGGCACAACTGCCTTTGCGACCAACCGCGTCGCACAGAACACCTGCGTCAGCGTCTCTCAGGAGACCCGCGTGGTTAAAATCTCTGATATTCAGTATCAGGATGTTGTTGGTCTCTCTCCACTTCCGCGACGCAACCGGAACGCTGAGCGTCGACAGAGGAGACGCGCGCGTCAGCTGCAAGTTGGAACCTCTGGTTGTCTGACTGAGGCTGGACGCGACGTACAATCTGGCGCCTTGCCCGCGCCACGTCCGGCCCGTGAAGTCCGCGTTTGGCGACCCAAGCGCGAGACTCCTCAAGCTAGGTCCTCTGAAGACCAACTTACCCAACGCCAAGGTGAAGCCTCTGCGCCTCATCAAGCGCGAGAGGCACACGCCCATAGGCGTGGGGCCCAGCAGCCCACTCTCTCTCAAGTGTCTCTGCCCCGACACACCAAGCAGCAACGCGACAGGCGCGTCTTGTCGCAACAAAGGCGCCAAACGCGCGCTGAACAGCTGCGGCGCGAGAACCGCGTCCCTGAAGCCTACGTCCAGGCTGTACAGCACATGGATGCCTCCCGTCTTCGACGTTGCGAGGCTAACCTTTTCAATCCCCCTCCCATGGATTTGAGGGATTATTTGACGAAGAAAAGAAGTGTCAATCAGGCCACTTCGTCATGTTGCTGCCAACGGCTCATCCATATGCTCTCTGAGTGCCGTTGCGGATCAGGCGTGCACCAGCAGTCTTTAGTCAGACAGCTGATCCTGATTCCCCCGTCAGCTAAAAGAAGACGCTCCCACAGAAGGAGAACCTTCTCTGACGTTGAGTACCCAGAGCTCACTGCGAATATGACAAGCAGGAGTAAGGGAAAACAACCTGCAGTCAGCTCTGACGAGTCTGACTCTGAACCGGAAGGAGTGTACCGACACATTCGCACCCGGACTGGGGCCATTCCCCCAATTGACTATAATGCCTTAGCCCATGGCATTAACGATTCTTACTCCGCCGTAGCGGAATCAAGGGCTTCGAACTCTTCCGTCGAGAAGGAGACCTCTGCCTACATGACAGGCACTCCTGAGGAGACGGCTAAACGTTTAGAGCAGATCCAGAAGGCACAAATGGATATGATTCTTTCTCAGCAGGAATCTATCAACTCCCTCAAGCAGGCGATTGCACAGCTGCTCGAAGACAGGAGGAGGTCCCCTCCTAAAAAGTCAAAGGGCAAAGGGAGAAAGGGAGAAAGCTCATCTTCCGAACCTTCTGAGGAGACGCGGCGATCTACTTCCGGCTCGTCCAAGTCCTCGTCGCAAGTAAAGGGCGACCAAGACCCAGGGAAGTCTCATGCTAAAAGAATGAGTCAACTGGAACGACGCCTCGAGGCCCTTGCCAATCGCAAAGACCTCCAAGAAGCAGGAGTAGTCCGGCCCTACCCGGCTGAATGGGACTTGGTTCCGTACCCGCCCAAGTTCAAAGCTCCAACTCTCCAAGCCTTTGATGGGAAGGGGTCACCCAACCAGTACATCTACTACTTCAAATCTCAAACCGGGAATGTAGTAGATAATGACGCCATCCTGGCGCGCCTGTTCATCGGCACCCTGAAAGGGTTGGCCTTTGAATGGTTTATGAAGCTCCTAGAAGGTTCTATCAAGAACTGGGGCGATTTGGAGAAGCTGTTCTTAACACGCTTCTTCGAGGATGACTCCGAAGTCACGATGCCCACTCTTTTGGCTACCAAACAGCGAAAAGGGGAGTCCATCAAATCTTTCGTGGAAAGGTTTCGGAACGTGGCACTCCGATGTCCAAGCGGTATGACCCAGGCCACCCTGGTGGAAACATGCCGCCACAATCTCCAAACCTCACTCCTTACTCAAATAGGAGTTGCTGAAAGCCGCACCTGGAAGCAATTAGTCCAACAAGGTGAACAGGCTGAGGAGATTGTCGCCCGCGTCAGAGCGGAGGAAGGTAAGCCTAGGCCGGAAAGGTCGACAAGGCGTGCGCCAGACACATCCCTCCAAACAAAGCGGAAGGATAATTTGGCAATGGAGACCAAATCTCCCGCCAAGCCTCAATCAGGCAAGGCGAGTGGCTCTTCGAGCCAGCCACGCGCCAACAAGCAATATTCCTTCAAGGAGGAACATGTCGATTCGCTCTTTAAACTACTCAACAAGGGCAACCGACTGAAGCTCCCTGAAGCTAGGCGCCCCGAGGAAGTCGGCAAGACCGACAATCCCACCTATTGCTTGTACCACAGGATGCTGGGACATCCCACTAAGAGCTGCTACGTCTTCAAGGACATCCTTCAAGCTCTGATTGACGCGGAGGTGTTAAAGCTCCGACCAGAGCAGAAGAAGGTGACGGCTAATGTGACGTCAGTTCTCCAGTTTGGAAGACAACCCCCAACGCCTGCGGGGGTGGCCCCTATCCAAGAGGAGAGCTGAGAGTGGTCAACACAGACCCTCACCAGCAGCAAGAGAAAGGCTTGGTACCTGTCCCTGCACCTCAAGGGGAAATCATGTGGGTCCACCCTGACCTTGTCAATGAACAACAATGGACTACTGTGACCAACAGGAAATCCAAAGGTAAGGCAAAGGCCTCATCCTGCAATGTGGTGGGTGCCTCCTCTCGAGAAGCCGAGACTGATGTTCCCTCGTTAACCGACTCAGAGGAGGAAACAATAGTCTTGGCCGCAGAACCCAATCAACCGATGGCAGGAACCCGTTCAGGACAGGCGTACTTGAAACAGTACGGCGAGACGGCAGTAGCCCCTCCACAACGAACTGCAGAGCCAATCAGGCCCTCCACAAAGCCACCGGTGGAGAAGCAGAAAGAAACTCAGTTTTCTCGAGTTCTTTCGAAAGGTATGGCGGAAGGATCCACGACACCTTATCGCTTTGATGTCCTGGCTCAACTAGCCAACATCCCGGCACGCATTACCTTGTATGAACTTCTTAGACTATCAAAGTCGACCAGAGAAGCTCTACAAGAAGCTCTGGCAAATGCCGAGGTCTTCATGACCCAGGTGCCGAAGGAGGAAGATGTAGAGGATTGCCTCCACACCTCCCCAAATGCTCCCTGCATTACCTTCACAACAGATGATATGCAGGTTAAAGGGAAGCATGATCGACCCCTGTATTTCATAGGGTATATCGGATCGTCTGAGGTGAACCGCATTCAGGTAGATCCAGGGTCCGCGTTGAGCATCATGCCTCGCCGGGTCATGCAACATCTGGGCATTCCTACTCATCGTTTGAGCCCTACTCAGACAACTATCTATGGGTTCAATGCCAACCAGACCCGTCCGATGGGGAAAATCAAGCTCAAATGCCAGATTGGAAGCCTCAAGTCGGAAGTGACATGCTATATCATCGACGCTGACACTTCCTACAACCTATTGCTGGGACGGCCGTGGATTCACCGCAACTCCATCGTTCCCTCTACTCTCCATCAAGTCATGAAATACATTGACGAGAATGGAAAGGTGCAGACGTTGATTGCCGAAAGGCATCCGTTCAAAGGAGTCGAGAATTATTTCACTGACTCTTTGTTGTACCAAGATCCGGTGGAGACGGATGAAGTCCCGCGACCAGAGGAGCCAGATTCTGGTAACGAAGCTGACACCGAGCCCGAGAAAGAAGAGTGCCTGTGGGAGTTAGAACCACTTGTAAAGAGCACCAATAAGCTCGATGTTGATAATACCACCGACGATGTAGGCGGTTGGTATATTAATGAAGATTTAGATTTTGCGTATTTCTCTGTGTTTGCTTCTGATTCAGTACCATCAGACACTAGCACCGAAGTAGACGATGACCCCTGGTCGGCAGTAGATGCTTTGACATCGTTGCATGTACCAGTGAAGTCGTACTTCGAGACATACCAAGATAATGGTAATGCGCAAGAATCTATATTTATGGTTCCAGCAAGACGAAAAGGCCAAAAACCAATTCTTTTTGGGCGAATCTCGTCTGAGCCAATGCCCTGCGAAGACTCGGGAAGTGAGGAGGAGTCCCCTCAGTTCGGTCATTATGAACCAAAAGCACTCAAAATGATGAGATGCATGGGATACGACCTGACCAACAGACCCGGGTTGAACTTCGACAAAGGAAGGAGGACGCTGCTTCGATCCTTTGTGCCGAAAGGGAAGGCCCCTGATTATTATCATCAGACGCGCCGGGGGTTGGGCTATGTATCGACTCCGGTCCCATCAGCCTCCGATTCTCAAGAATTGTTGAGCAACGATTACTCTTCAGACACATCATCTTGGGAGTCAGATGTCAGTGTCGGCAACATCTTCAAGGAACTTTCAGTGAACATGGTTTCGACAAGCCACCTAGAAGATGGAAATGAAGAAATGATCCAATCTGATACAGATCCTTGGATCAAACATTTAAATGCTCTTTGGGACACTCGCTTTGAACAGCGCGAGCCACCCACAGAAGACAAGGTTGTTCAAGTCAACCTAGGAGATGAGGCTAACCCTAAGCCCATCTTCATAAGTGACGGCCTGTCACCTTCGGAGAAAAAAGATCTAATATCTCTTGTACAAGAGTATATAGACGTCTTCGCCTGGAATTACGAGGACATGCCTGGACTTGATCCTCAAGTGGCTATGCACCGCCTCAACATCAATCCGGACGCAAAACCTGTCAAACAACAGCAGCGACGGTTCTGTCCAGAGATAATGGAGGCAATTCAATCAGAAGTCAGAAAACCTATTGATTCTGGCTTCATCAGGGAAGAACAACATCCCGACTGGGTAGCCAACATCGTCCCCGTCGTCAAGAAGAACGGGAAGATCCGGATCTGCATCGACTTCCGCGATCTAAACGAGGCCTGCCCCAAGGACGAATTCCCATTGCCGATCACAGATGTCATGATTGACAATACTTGTGGATTCGAACGAATGTCCTTCATGGACAGATTCTCAGGATACAATCAAATCAAAATGTATCCTGATGACGAAAAGCATACTTCCTTCAGGACACCTCTAGGGGTATATTGCTACACCGTCATGCCCTTCGGACTAAAAAATGCAGGGGCAACCTATCAAAGGGCCATGAACGCCATTTTCCATCAGCAAATACGCAAAACGGTGGAATGTTATGTTGATGACATCGCGGTAAAAAGCTGCACTAAAGGTGATCACATAGCGGACCTGAGGGTGGTCTTCGACATCATGCGGGCTCATCAATTGAAGATGAATCCCACAAAGTACTTCCTGGGGGTGGCCAGTGGTAAATTCTTAAGATTTGTTGTAACATCCACCGGAATTCACTTGGACCCGGAAAAGGTCCGCGCTATCCAGGAGATGCAACCCCCGAGAAATCTCAAAGAACTCCGGGATTGCAAGGACGATTGGCGTACATCTGCAGGTTCATCTCAAACCTTTCCGAAAGATGCCAACCCTTCGCTAAGCTGATGAAGAAGGGTGTCTCGTTCATTTGGGATGACGCTTGCCAACAAGTGTTCAAGGAAATCAAGCAATACCTCACCCAACCACCAGTCCTTGCAGCTCCGGTATCCGGGAAGCCTTTCCTGGTATACGTCCGAGCAATGGATCATTCTTTGGGAGCTCTACTAGCTCAGAACGACGACCAAGGACGAGAGCAAGCAATCTACTATTTGAGTAGAACAATGATCGGAGCCGAACATCGGTATAACCCGATCGAGAAGGAATGTTTGGCATTAGTGTTCGCTATTCAGAAAATGCGGCACTATCTGGTAGGCCAAACTATAAACGTCATATCAAAAGTCAACCCCCTGAGGTTACTTATGACTAAGCCTTCATCATTAAACGGCCGACTGGCAAAATGGGCCATATTGCTCTCCCAATATGAGATGCACTTTTTACCACAAAAGGCCATTAAGGGACAAGTGGTGGCGGATTTTCTAGCTGAGCACCCAGATCCGAGGGCGGCCAAAGTCTACGAGGATCTCCCAGATGAAGTTGCTGAAGTTTTCCTGACTCAGACATCGTTAGAAAGTCAAGTATGGCAACTTTTCTTCGACGGTGCATCAAGAACAAGCCCAAAGGGACACGTAGTAGCAGGGGTAGGAGTAGTACTCGTATCCCCACAAAATTATGTGATTCCCCGAGCTGTCTCATTAACTGAGCCTTGTTCCAATAATGTGGCGGAGTACAACGCTCTTTTGATTGGGATGCAATTCGTCGATGAGATTGGCGTTAAAAATCTCGAGGCATATGGCGACTCTAAACTCATCGTCAGCCAAGTTTGCGGGGAGTACGAAGTCAGACATGAGGACCTAGTACCCTACCACAACGCAACTTCCGCATGGCCGAGGGGTTTACAAACTTCTACATCGACCATGTACCGCGCAAGCAAAATGCGCACGCGGATGCACTCGCATCCCTCGCGGCCTCCTTAGCTCTTCCAACCGGAGCAATGGAGAAGATATTCGTCTACAGCCACGACCTGTATTGCCCGAGAAATGCTCTCGAGAGCTATCAGGAGTCAAAGGGAGATTGTCAAGGCAAAGAAGCACTGGAATTGTCAACTGGTCCGGAGCTTAAAGGCTGGCGATTCCCCTACATTGACTTCGTCTTATACGACATTCTCTCTGAAGACACCAAAGAGGCGGCTGCCATTCGAAAGAAAGCCCCCAAATTCTACTATAATGCGATGACACGAACATTGTATCGTCGATCGCATGACGGGATCTTACTCCGATGCCTCTCACCAAAAGAAGCCCAAGAGGTATTGAAAGAAGCCCATGACGGTATGTGTGGAGCCCATCAACCTGGCCCAAAACTGGCACATCGACTCCAAAGATTGGGTTACTATTGGCCCAAGATGGTTGCCGATGCCGTCACCTATGCTAAAAGATGCCACGCTTGTCAAGTGCATGGGGATTTCATCCATCAAGCACCAGGGTATCTCCACTCTACAACCTCTACCTGGCCATTTGAAATGTGGGGGATGGATGTGGTTGGCCCTATCAGCCCACCATCATCAAAAGGACATCGGTTCATTTTGACAATAACCGATTATTTCTCTAAGTGGGCTGAGGCCATTCCTTTGAAGGAGGTCAAATCGTCGAACGTGATCAAGTTCGTGAAACATCACGTTATTTACCGTTTCGGTGTACCTCGGCGAATCGTCCATGACAATGGACCTCAGTTCATCAGTCAGGCTTTCCAGAGATTCTGCGCTAAGTTCAGAATCCAGAGTGTATCCTCGACGGCATACTATCCTGCCGCTAATGGCCTCGCAGAAACTTTCAACAAGACTATTGGTAAGCTTCTCAAGAAGTTCGTCTCGAAAAGTCAACGAGACTGGGACGACAAGTTGGGTGAATGCTTATGGGCTTATCGCACAACTGTGCGAACCCCAACTAAAGCTACACCATTTTCTTTGGTATACGGGTGTGAAGCCGTGCTCCCACTGGAAATCCAAATTCCATCTCTACGCGTCGCCTTGACAACGGAGATGACAACAGAGGAGAAGCATCGACAGCGACTCCAGGAACTGGAGGCCTTGGATGATAAACGCCTGCAGGCCCAACAACAAATCGAGCTCTACCAAGCTCGTATTACCAGAGCCTTCAATAAGAAAGTTAAAGTGCGAACTTTCAAGAAAGGCGATCTTGTCTTAGCCGTCAGAACACCCATGGTAATGACGCATAAGACAAAAGGAAAATTCCAACCCAAATGGGAAGGACCATTTGTAGTAGAGTCAGTCTACTCAAATGGGTCATATCGCCTCATAACCTCAAATGGCGATACACTCATGATGCCGATCAATGGCAGATTCCTGAAGAAATACTATCCTTAGATGATATTCTTCCGCTGATCAAGTTAAAAGTACACCTCTGATCAAAGTAAGAAGAATTTCTTCATTATAACATCTGACGCCCCCGACGGCTAAGGATAGAGGAAAATGTTGGCTTTTAAGCCCAACATAAGTCTTCGACAACTCATCATGCTGAGGGGACTAGCATGGCTAGCCCAACTCAAACGGTAGTTGGTAAAGGCACCTCAAATCCGTTGATAGCTGAGAGTTTGCTAAAAATCCTAAGTAGACTTGGCTTCACTCTTTCCTCCACAATCCCTTACCAATTCTCATCCACAGAATGGTAGGTCTACAAAATACAACCGTTACTAAGTTAACATTATACCTCTGGTAATGGAAACTTTTTAATATTCCTTGTCGAGTACAAATTTTGTTTGTCAACTCTACACGGAGTATCGAACTTTCAAATTTGCCAAGTTAACACTATACCTCTGGCACTTCAAATTTTCACTTGTCAATTCTCACCAATAGAATGACAGGTCCTCAAATTGCTCTTATCATGAGTCAATCTTTGTCAAGTTAATACTACACCTCTGACAAATTACTGTTAAAGTTTAACACCACACCTCTAAACAGTAATCAGGTTTCTGTCAGGTTTAATATTACACCTCTGACAGTCACATTTCTTCAGACTTCCATATCGAAGCTGAAATGGATGATGCTAAGTTAACATTACACCTCTAGCATCAAGTCATTGCTAAGTTAAACAATACACCTATGGCCATGACTTTCCCTCGGACTTCCTTATACAAGCCGAGATGACCAATGCCAAGTTCAACATTACACCTCTAGCATTACCCTCACTGTCAAGTTAAACATTACACCTATGACAGTGACAATTCTGAGTTAAGTTAATATCACACATCTGACTCACATCCATGTCAAGTTAACATTACACTTCTGACAAGACCACTTTCAACCCGTTAAGTTAATATCACACCTCTAACGGTAACAAACTTTCCTAGATTCCCCACGAGTCTAGTCTCACTTGTTATTCTCTTCAACAGAATAACAAGTCTACCTAAAAACATTGTTAGGTTAATACTACACCATCAACAGTGTTTCCATCAAATCCCCAGCTGAGCTCAATCAAGTTAATCCTAAACACTTGATAAAAGTTCACCCTCCCTGGGGGTACCAATTCTACTTGTCACTTTCTCTTATAAAGTGGCAGGTCCACCAAAAAATTATTTCATCTCTGTCAAGTTAATATTACACCTCTGACAGTATTGTGAGAGTTCCTGAAATAGGATCTTTCCCTACAAAGTTTGACTTATTAAGATTATCATCATAATTTTGACAAAGTCAAAGATTCTTTACTTCTACGAGTCCAACTGAAGACAAAAAGGTTCAAGACAATGAAAGAGGCAAAGAGGAAAGTGTCACTTTTATTTATTTTCAAGCATATGAAAGTGATACAAAATGCTCTCTTATACAATAAGATTGAGTGTTACAGTAAAAACGCTCTCTTATACAATAAGATTGAGTGTTACAATTAAGGAGTACAAAGAAGTCCCTCTCTCTCTCAGAGGTTGCACTCACTCCTTGAAACCGCATCTAATTCCAAGTGCACGGTGGCTGAAGCAGTGCCAAATTGTGGCCACGATCAGAAGCTGGTTGCACCACGATGCATGATGTAAACACCGAAAGGGCCCTAGCTGACTAAGCTAAGAGCAATGGTGTTCTTGAGGTCTGGTGGCAGCAGAAAGTCCTGCAACCCTTCGTTCATGAGCATCTCTTTCCCCAACAGACCATCCAACAAACATGGAGTGTCCTCGATGTTACTTCTGGGGTGAGAGAGGAAGGGGATGCTAACCACCACTATATCCACCGTAACCCCCTCGCCGCCATCCTTACCCTGACCATCCCTTGCCAGCAGGCATGACTGGTGCATCGCGTCCAATGAGATCTTGGCGCGGGTTAAGTCCCCGACAAGGGCCATGACTTCTTCCCTTGTAGACGACGAGGACCATGACTTCTTCCCTTGTAGATGAACATCGAACGAGTCCGCCGGCTGAAATATTCTTAAAGGGGCCCAGCGAACCTGAAAAAGGACGATCAAGCCTACCTACAAGGAGTAAACAGGGGGTTAGAAAATCTGAAACTTAGTATACTTCAACAAAGAAAACTAAGTGACAGACGCGGCTATTGTCAAAGACTGCAGACGCGGGAATAATCCGCGCAGCGAGCCAAATCCCCGCGGTGACAGAAATAGACGCGATGTTAAAACTGTGACAACACACAGGATTCAAACGCAGTCTAAGATTTGCATCAGCGAGACGCGAAAAGACTCAGACGCCGAAAATTGCCATCTCCCTGTTGAATGAACAGGGGTTGCAAAATTCGGGTCTGAAACCTTCGGCCCGAGTTGGAATTCATCCAAGTCAGTGGCCTTAAAACGCGAGCTTCATGAGCAAAGTCAGCGTTAAGCGCCAAAGACTTCTGTACTCGCGTCCAGCGAAGTTTAAGTCGGCGGTGCAAATTCCAGAAGGAATGCACCAACTCAGACTTCATGAGAAAATTCAGAGGATGGTGATGCCAAAGTGCAAACTTGGGTGGACTAGAAACATCACGGCAAGTCGGGACGGCATACCAGCAGAGGCCTCTGTCAAAAGTTTAACTCTCTGCATCAGAGTATGGACATGGAAGGTGATCAGAGAGACACTTTGTCCTGAAGAGACCAAATAGAAGCATGAAAGCTCTGGGTCACCTTCATCCATGGAGGCAAACCCCTGGTGAAGTCCTTTGAAGGGGGAAGGCAGAAACTCTCAGAGCACTCGCTCTCAAAAAGAACACAGTATGGACTGTTAAAGGGAGAGAAGGAACCCCTATTTATAGGCAGCCCCTGATCGCTATCATTAATGGTTCATTAATCAAAACCGTCGGCCTTAATGACCGCACGACCGTCAAAATCCAATAGGAGTCTGACGCGTGGAACGTTGCTTTGGGAACCGTCGCAGGCGCTGGTCTCAAACCGCCAGCGCCGGTTTTGCATTAAAAGGCATTAACGCCTGAGTCCAATAAGGAACCAACGCGTGGACAACTGCTTCGGGAAACAACGGATGACCTGGTTTCCCAATCGTCAGCAAAGACTTGACGTTCAAAGATCTCATAAAATCTTTATGTCAGGCCGCATGTAACCTCTACATCGATACGCAGATGGGAAAACCGCGTCCCGGAACCCGCGTCTCCTTTTTTCAGAATGAATAACGTCCACCTGCGTTCCAAAGGAAAGTCCGCGTGACTCAGAATCGTGTCCCTTCGGCAAACAGGGCCCATTTTAAGGGAAAGCACTTGATTCAGCAAAGGACTTAGCCCATTCTGAGATTAATAGGAAAATACACAAGGCTGCGTCTCTCGCGTCGCGTCTTCATTGGCAGGACAGACTCGCGTTACTCAAAGCCGCGTTTCTCTCTGCGAGTTGACGCCGCCGCGTCTCCCTATGGATTGACGCTGCGTCTCATCAAAAGGACTTAGTTTTATCTGAGTTCTTATGAACTGATGACCGCGTCTCTCCATGAATTGACGCCGCGTCTCATCAAAAGGACTTAGTTCTACCTAAGTCCCTATGAACCAATGCCGCGTCTCATCAAAAGGGCTTAGTTCCGCCTAAGGTCCTATGGGTCAAACGCCGCGCTTCACTTAAAGAACTTAGTCTCACCTAAGTTCAGCATTCACAGTCAGTTAATCAAAGATTGTGATCAGGAGGTCAAATTCATTCACAGCGAGGCAACAAAGGAGGTGGAACCAAAAACTTCAAAGACTTTTATTATATCAAAAATGATAAAAGTTAATACAGAGTGTCCTTTTCTAAAAAAAAGAAAGAAAGAAGGCTACAAGTTCTGGTCCGCCAAAGAACGGATTTGCTCTCTAAGGCGATGTATCTTATGTTGACGCGCCTTCTCAACCTCCATGAGAGCTCGTGCCCGCAGATCCGCTTCAGACAAAAATCCATGCGCTTGCACTCGGAGGGATTCCAGCTCGGACGAACAAACAGAGAAGTCCGCTTCGGCTTGCGCCTTGGCGACCTCTAACTCCGCTAGCCTCTTTTCAGAGGTAGCAAGCCTCTGTTCGTTGAAGACAATCATGGCCTCAGCCCTGGCTATAACAGCCCGAGAGTCAAGGATAGCCTGCTTTGCGGCCTGTATGATCGTCTCTGACTCCTCGGACTCAATCGCCAGCCTTTGGCGATCAGCCTGGGCACGTTCAAGAAGACGAGTGCTATCGGCAATCCTCTCCTCCACCTCTTTTCGCTCCTGCTCTTGAGCAGCAAGGAGCCTGTTCAGCGTTTCTTGGGCTTCGTGGGATGAACCGGCATCATCCTCCAGAGACCGAAGCTCTCTCAAATGCTGTCCCAGCTGATCCACCAGCAGCTGACTCGCCTGGGCTAGCGAAGGGCCTCCAGCCAACTTGATGTTCTCGACCTGGTTTCCGAGAAACATCTGGGCAAAGTCAAGGGAGCTACCCCTAGTCAGGACGAAATCGATGCATGTTCGCATCGAGGTAAGGAACTGCTGCACCGCCTGGCGTGTCAAAAGCTCCATGATATCATCATCCGAAGTGCTCCCCGATCCCCTCTCTATCACGGGGTGGGGGATGTAGATCGGCTCTGTTGGTGCAAGAGTTGAACTGACCACGGGTACGACAAGAGCAGAAACAGCCAATGGCGCTTCTGGGGGTACCACCTCTGCAGGAACCTCCACAGCCGATGACAGGGTAGTGAGCTCGACCTCCTCAGAAACCTCAGCCAAGGCTTGGGCCGTGTGGCCTTCCGGAGGGACACTGACCGTCAGACTCTCTACCTGGGCCCCCTCGGTTCTCTCTGCAAGTTATCTCAACATTAGCCAGAATGGTAAGAAGAGAAACATCCGAGACATCAAAACTTCCTTACCAAGCTGGAGGTCCAGAGATGTCAATCCTTGGGCGAACCCTGCAGAGGAGAAGTCTCCCTGACTTCAGTAATGGCCTCCTCTTCCTGCAGAGTAGAAGCCTCCCCGATTTCGGTAGTTGCCTCGGCAGCTGGAGTCTCAACTCCTTCCGGCTGGGTCAACTCTTGCACCATCTCCTCGATATGCGAGGAGGTTGCAGCCTCGGTATCCTCAGCCAATCCTGCAGCATAAAAGGAGAATGTTAAAGCCTCCTTGTCAAAATGAAAAAGGAAATCGGGTCAGAAGGTGAAAAGAGTACCTTCAGCAGGAGCAACCGCTGGTGGTGACGTCGTCGCCGGCCCACACCCATGTATTTCCTCCTCCGAGATGTGTGAGAATTTGCTCGGATCGGGAGGAGCGGGTTCGTACCATAGTCGACCTCATCCTCAAAATCGCTTTCCTCTGCGGATAAGGAAGACGACGGTTCAACATGAGAGGCCTCGGTAACCGGAGCCTTGCCTCTAAACACCCCAGTGGTAGGGCTGGGGTCAACCATCCGAGGACTGGAGATGAAGACAGAAGGAGACCCAGGCTGTTGTGCCTCATCACTCCTCTGAGCTGAGGAAGACTCGGGCTGAGCTGAGATCCCCGGAATCTCAACATCGACTCCGCTATATCAACCTCGAGCTGCTCGGTCTCGTCAGTGGCGGTGGGTCTGTCAGCAGGCTCCCCTTCCTCTGCAATCCTGAGGCTCCTGCGGTGTAACCTGCGGGCATGGACTAAGGGAGTGTCTTCCTTGTCCACCTCTTCCTCCCTCGGCTCCCCAACACCAGAAGGGATGTCCGCGGATCGAGAAACTTCGGCCGTCAAGTCTCTCCGAACCTTCTTTGGGACAGGCTCAGCAGTGGAAGTAGAGCCTTGACGACGCTTGCTCACCGCCTGTCGAGCCCTAGTTGGTCGCGGCTCCGCCCTGGTTGGTCGCGGCTCCGACCTTGTTGCTCGCGGCTCCTCCCTTGACCTTCTCCCGACCTCCTTCAGAGCCTTCAGGTACTGCTCGACGCCTCGCGAGCGTTTACCGGACTCCGACCATGCTTCGAGATTTGCATTGATACTCTCAATGCATGAATACTCCGGAACAAAGTTTGGTGTCTGGTTGACTTGGAAATACCAGGAGCAGAAGCTGAAACTCATACGGCACTTTAACCCCTCGGTAGGTAGACGGAAAGTTGCTTCCGTCCCTCCGGTCACACTGTAGTACCAAGCCCGAGCACCTTCGAACAAGTTCCCTTCGAAGGCGAGTCGAGCATTGGGATTGCCGACGTAGAGTTGATCGTAGCCGAACTGTCGGGCGAAACGATTCGGCATGTACGGCTCGATTGTGCATGAAGTCCCTTGCCGGAAAAGCACATATCCGGGCCGAATGTTGATCAACCACCAGAAGACCCCCGAGGACAACCTCGTATAGTCATCTGGGCCCACGGAATCAATAAATAGATCCCCGAAAGATGCACCAGGGATCTCGGGGAAGCAACGATTGAGCTGGTAGTTCGAAGCATCTGAAATGCACTTACGGACGAAATACATATAAGTATTACGCCAGTCCGAACCCTCCAACCGCTGTACAAAAGGGGCGAAACCCTCACTCCAAGGCACCGGCGTCATTAGGGAAGGGCAGTGCATCACGTACCAAGCCATGAGGTACGTATAAGGCAGCTCGATCCGAGGGTTGGGGCGCTTCACCGTCGGCTTCCCCTCTGAGTCAAGGATCGGCTTGCCATGGGAGTTGACAGCCTTCCCGGGTTCGCAGAAAGCCTGGGTTAACGCCCGCAACCCGCTCTGAATGCCAGCCGCCACGGCCGGAAGAAGGGCTATGGGACTGCCATAGGCCAGGAGCACCGCCGGGTACACCACGTCGGCAACAATGACTTCATGTGGCAGCGTGGGCACCACACAACGCTTCAGCCACAGCATTAAGAAGCCCGCCAACAATGCTCGATCAGAGATATGGGTCCGAGCTTGATGGTGAAAGCTTTCGAAGACCATGTCAGGTTCGAAACCGTCCTCATTCGAATCCGTGGTGTAGAAGCCTTCAGAAGCCTGGTCGACCCTGTCTTCAATTTCCTGGTCGGAGCTGGGAGCCAGTCGAGTTATTGGATGGTCTTTCTTATTGACATTGTTGAACAAGTAACTGGCCCAAGATAGCTGCTTGATTCCTCCCGACCTCCAAGTGGTTATCTGGCCGCAAATATGGAAGTGACATAACACTTCCCAATAAGTCTCGTACATTTGAGGAGACCCTTCTTTCATAAGGTTGAGCTCCTCAGTGGTTGGGATATATTCCTCATAGGGAGAATCCCCTGTTGCCAGCCCCGAGGCCTCATGCAGCTCGTGCAGTGCAAGGCCCATCTCTCCGACCGGGGTGAAGAATGTCCCCGTCAAAGGATTGTAACGCTCCAGGACCCCGAAGAAGTTCTGAGAACTCGGCGGGATGCCATACTGCACGGCCCTGACTGCTGGGTACAGTCCCACATGCTCCAGCAGATCTCCAAGATCGGTAAGGACGAAGCTCACCATCCTGCGCCACCAATACTTCTCGGTGGAATGAACCCACCCGGGCGCACGGAACTCAACCGGAAAATCACCCTCCGCTTTCATAAACGCGTTGAGGAAGGTAGTGCCGAGTTTTGGTATCTCTCCAACTAGGAGCTCAGACTTGCGCGACCCGGGGAACAGGCCAAGAACCGCCCTATCATGACTATCATGACGGTATACCCTCTGGGAGCCCAAGTCACCGAGGGTAATCTCAGGGACGTATCGGGAAACGTCCCATTTCATCTTCCGAGGGACGGACATGTGCTGGAGATAAGACAGCGGGAACATCCTCTCCATTTCTGGAAGAAAGAATCTCCTATCCCTTATCTGACGGAGCCATCTATAATTTCCATTATATATGGAATAGCCGCCATCACCGATACAATCCCCGAAGAAGAAGGCAGGCTTCTCCAGCTTGACGCGATCATCCGTTGTGAATGATGCATCGGTCATAAGCACCCGAAGGGTCGTCATATCAACATTGGAGAGCCTTTTCTGGCGCTCCTGTGACTTGTCAGCAGTCACAGGTACTGTCCTTTGTAGCACAAAGGCCAGATCACGGTCAGCACCACCTACATGTCCAAAATGGCGCTTCTTGGCGAGTGGGGCAGAAGGGTGTGGCACTGCAAAAGAAAAGGACATTTAATTAGACACTTTATCAGAAAAAGCTAAGTGTCTATAGTCCAGACGCAGAAGAGATACTGGACGCAGGAATTATCAAGTCCGCGTCCAGACCTGCGAATCTATAGTCCAGACGCAGAAGAAATACTGGACGAAGGAATTATCAAATCCGCGTCCAGACATGCAAATCCGCATCCAGGCGTAAGACCAGCAGGATCAAGTCCGCGTTTTGCAAACCAAGACTTATGAGAATCCTCTAAGTACTTGGGCTCAGGTGCAAGGTTCATAAAAACCTGCACCTGATGAAAAATCTTCAAGTCCGCGTCCGAACTCTTCACAATTAGAAATATTCTAAGTGAAGAATCCGAAATGCAGGACTCGCTGGCACCGGGTCATCAAACCCGTGCCTTGGTTATCAACTCAAAGACCGCGTCTGAGACCGCGTCTGAGAATCAAACACGGTTTATTTTCTGTGTTGACGATTCTGTTAATGGTTCCATGAGCTTCCAGTAATGGCGAAGGTTCAACCCTAAACGGCATCATACCTGGGAAAGAGAATGCCTGCGCGGAGGAACCGCCCCTCTGGGCCTCGACGACGGCTGCTCTTGAGGAGGATGCGGTTGACTTGGTCTTGGGTGCCATTGGTGATTAAGAATCCAGTAATGGGGATGAACAGAGAAAAAAGACCTCTTTTTCTTGAAAACCCTAAACAAGTACGCTCGGAGAAGAAGAGGTATCTCTCTGACTGTTGCCTTTTATAGGCACAAGGATTCGCGAAGATACGCGGCGCGTGGCTCGATTAGTTCTACAGTGAGTCATCGCTTGACGCGTGGAGCAAATCAATTTCTCTGCAGCGAAGATCGCGCACCATAGCCCTGCAGCGAGTCATCACTTAACACGTGGAGCAAATCATTTAATGAATCGGGAAGTCCACGCGCCAAAAGGTGACATCCCGCCGGTTCCCCAGGCCAACTGGCAGCGCAATCATGACATGGCACAGATTTTCACCCAACGGACGCACCTCTTCGATGGACGTGCCCCGTCATTACCGCCATAAATGCATTCAAAAAGTCGCGTCTCTCTAAGAAGTTCGCGTCTTTCCAGCCCGGCTGAACATCGCGTCTTCTTTATGGAAGATCAGTCGCGTCTTTAAAGCAGTACCATCTCTGCTTTTCAAAAAGGACCAGTGTTCGGCCTCCTGCTTCTGCAAATCAGTTCAACAGTACACTGGCACAAGCAGATGACCAACCACTCCTGGCTTAAAGCGCGCCCATGACAGACTAAAAGCAATCGGGGAGGTTTAGACTGTGTATCTAGACACTCAACACGATCAACTCTGGTGGCCTCAAAGAGTTCAACAGTACACTCACGAAGACCAACTCCAGATAAGATCAAACCCGGAGCATTAACAGTCCAGTCATGGAGGTGAATTCAGCTAGAGTCCAAAGTATTTCGAAATCCGTCCCAGTTAACTGCGGAATATCGAAAACTTTGGAGGGGTTTCTGTAGGCTGTCTAAAAATCACTAATAGACAAGCCATTAAAAGGCAGAGTTTCAGCATCAAGGCGCGTGGGCTCGACACCCGCGTCTCAGCATCAAGGCGCGTGGGCTCGACACCTGCGTCTCAGCATCAAGGCGCGTGGGCTCGACACCCGCGTCTCAGTTATAACCGCCCTGGTTATGGGGCCAGTCGCCGCCCACATAGCGGGGAGGTCAGCCCCTCATCGTGGAGCATTTTTAGGGGGGAACGTTCACCCCCTAGGACCTCTATAAATAGCCTCGTTTGCTATGAGAAGGGAAAGAAGAGAGAAGAGGGGACGATAAGAGGAGAGTGGCAATTGGCGATCAACAATCAAAGGCATCGGCAATCAGACGACCAGACACGGCAGAAAAAGGAGAGAGCTCAACTCTTCGTCAAGCTTGCTGCGTACAAGCTACTCTTTGCCTACCTTCTCTTTGAGAGTTTTGGTAGACAAGAGCTGTGCTACTCTTTCTACCAGCCGAAGAGAAGATCCCTTACGATCCCGACGGTCATCCGGTCAACGGAGAACAAGATTCACTCTCCACCGCTACACGAAGAACCCAGCATTAAACAAAGGGAGGATTCAAGACTCAACAACCTCCCTCCCTTGTAACTGGAAGGAAAAGTTTTTTTTTTGTTGTAATCTTTTCATCTGATTCAAGGAAAACTTTACAGCAAAGACCTTCTTTCTCCTTTTTCCGGCGCGTACAGGGGGAAAATATTATTTTTATTAACCCTTTATTGATTCATTGTTTCGAACAAAAAGGGGGAGAAAAATTTATTGATTTAGTTTTGCTTTTACCCCTTATTGATGATTGGTTCTTTGTATTAAAAAGGGTGAGAAGATTTTGTTTTGTTTTGATTGTTTACCCCTTTGTTGATGATTGACAAAAAGGGAGAGAAAGATTTTGAGTTTGTTTGAGTTTTTATATATGCATATTTATGTTTTGCATATATTAAGTTTAATTTAGCTTAATTTTAATTAGTATTTAGAGTATGTTTTGTTTTTGAACATTTCATTGGTATCTAGAACCTTTTTATTGTTTATGCATATCTATGCATGTTTCATGTTTCATATTCATTGCATATTTATTGTTTATTTGTTTATGCATGAGTTAAGGGGGAGCTTCTTTGAAGCTTAACTTTAATCCATGCATATATAACTCCATGAGTTTTGTCATCAAAAAGGGGGAGATTGTTGGCCCGAAGGCCTTCCACCCTAGTTTTGATGATGATTAACTCATGTAGTTATGTTTACTAATAATCTTGTGATTTTAGTTACAGATCATTAATCAAGATATTAGTTGGTGATTGCTTCAAAAAGAGGAGTTTGGAAGCCTTCACTTGGTGATTCCCGAGCCCGAGCGTCAAGATCATTCATAGCCATGCTCGTTGGATCACGGTGTTTGGACCGAGTCGACTTGAAGATGGAAGATCGTCAAGAAGAGTTAGGTATCCATAGTTTAGTATTAGTGTGTTCAGATCCATTTGTAAAGCTTAGTATAGTTGATATGCTCTAGTGCACAATACACATACACGTTTTATGTTTGGATATTGGTTTTTCGGTTTTTAGTTTAACCGATATTTGTTTTCATGAATAGATTGATCAAAACAAGTTTAATTGGTTTATGTATAGTAGATTCATTCTATACATGCATGCTTAACTTTTAAACAAACTTATTTTGACTATCCTATTCATGTAGTGAAAAATCCAAGTTTGATAAAATACAAGTTTTGATTTTTGGTAAAAATGTTAAGACACAAAAATAGTTTCATATGCTTGATATTTGAGCTAAAATATTTATCACATGTTTACATATCAATGCAAAAAGATAAAACTATTTTTGGGTATTTTTACAAGAGATAAAAGAATTTTAAAAATATTTTTAACATGTGTTTCTGTCCCAGATTTGTGGCTGACAGGCCAGGTCGGTCGACCGCACGGGTCGACCGCACCAAAGGCCGGTCGACCCTTGCGGTCGACCGACGTGCACAGGCTTGTGCACGTTTGGCAGTCACAGGGACGGTCGGCCGGGCGGCCAACCGGACCAGACAGCTTTGCTCTCTGTATCTGGGCGGTCGGCCGAGCGGCCGACCGGATCAGAGAGTCTGCTCTCTATATCTGGGAGGTCGGCCGTGCGGTCGACCGGGTTGCTCCAACGGTCACATTTCTGACCGTTGGCGGTCGGCCGGCCGGCCGACCGCTAGGCCTGTCAGGCTGCCAGATCATCCTAACGGCTAGTTTCTGTTTTGGCCTATATATACCCCATTTCTTGGGGGTTTTAGCTAAGTTTTTCAAGAGCAAAAATTCCTACTTTTCTGAAATATTTTACAAGTTTTCAAAAAGAGTTTTAAGTGCCAAAAGATCCATTTTATTTGTTTTTAAGTGTTTTGTTATTTTCAAAGAAATTAGGTTTTTGGGAATTGGTTTATTGTTCTTCATTTCTATATCTATTTGGTATTTTCCCAAGAGTATTTATTTGATCAAAACACTTTATTTTCCACACTTGAGCTTATCTTCTATCCTATTCTATTTAGGATCTTTGTTTGTGGAAAAAGGAAAGAGAGATTGTTTGTGGTTGAAAGAGACCACATATTGTAAACCCTCATTATTTGGTTGCTCCCTCTTTGGTAGAGGTTGAGGTTGTGGATTTGAGGTGACTGGTTTGCTCCCTCTTTGGTAGAGGTGGAGATTGGTGTTTACTCCCTCTTGGTGAGGTGGAGTTGGTTGTTGGCTTGTATCCCTCTTCGGTAGAGGTGATTGTGGTTGTTTGGCTACGGGCCTACCCCTCGGTTGTGAGGCGGTGTTTGAGAGAGGAGTTCGGTACTCCCTTTGTTGTAACAAATCATCCTCGTGGAGGTTCCTTCGGTGGGAGATAGTGGATTGGAAATCCTTCACGGTGGTGAAGGCGGGGATGTAGAGTTAGGGACTCGAACCTCGAAACATATCTTGTTGTTAGCGTTTGATCCATTGTCTCCTAACTCTCTCTCTCTTTATTTTGTGCAAAGCATCATTCTTCATTCATATCATTCATATTGCTTGTGTTGCCTTGCATTATTTCATATTGCTTATCATCCTTATATGCTTGGCTTGTTTGTGTGTGCCTCACTTGTACTTAACCACAAGAGCTTCATATAGCACCTCAACCCATATTTAGGGGAATCAAGAGAAGTTAGTCCAGAGCCCTTCACGGGGAATTCGGCTACACTTGTGTGTTGTATTAAGTGTGATTGCAAATTTGTTTTAAGCTTCCGCATTTAGCGCATTTAGTTTCTAGATTAGCATTATCACCTATTCACCCCCCCTCTAGGTGATTTACAACTTTCTGTCACTGTATACAGCAGACGACTCACAGCTAGCCATTACACAAACATGATCTATTACCTCTCTCTCACTCACCTTACCTTTAGTTTTACAAGTTTCACATTTATGTATGAACCTCATATCCATCAGCAGCCTGTGTGAAATTGGTCTCATTGTTAATTTCGATTCCTTCACTTGTTCTGTGATGGATCCTCAATCTAGTTAGGTGATTGGTCATGCTCATAGGAGGGGGAGACTATACTTTTGATTTTCTTCACGTACTGTCAGCAGTAGTACTCAGAGTCGTAGTCTTGCTAGTATAGTCCCATCTGCTGCTGATCTGTGGCACGAACGCCTAGGTCATATCTGCGAGTCTCATCTCAAGAGCTTATTTCATAGTAGAGCTCTTGGGCAAGTTTCTTTTTCTCCTTTATCTTTGTGTTTGGGAGCTCTACCTTTTAAAAAAAATTTATCTCAAACCACTAACCCCTTTCAGTTAGTTCATTCTGACATCTGAGGATCAGCCTCCATTCCATCCAGATCGGGATATTTATATTATGTTAGTTTTGTTGATGATTTCACAAGGTTTACTTGAGTGTATCTTATACGTCAGCGATCTGAGACCCCTTCTATATATCAGACTTTCACTACTACGATTCATATTCAGTTTAATGCAAAGATTAAAATCTTTCGTGCTGATCGTGCTCTTGAGTATATCTCCACTACGGTGAGATCTATCCTACAGTCTCATGGCACCCTATTTCAGTAGTCCTTCCTATACACTCATGAACAGAATAGGGTTGCCGAGTGACAACACTGCCACATACTTGAGACTGCTCGCGCTCTTCTGCTATCCTCTTCTGTTCCTCGAATTTTTTGGGCAGAGGCGGTTCTCATCTCTGTTAACCTTATTAACATTACTCTATCATCTGTCTTGGCCGGCAAGACACCTCATGAGCATCTCTATTCTTCTCTTGACTATATAATGCTCAGCACATTTGGGTATACCTACTATATCCTCCTACCTCTGATTGAGCGCACTAAGTTATCTGCCCGATCAGCTAAGTGCGTTTTACTCGGTATTAGTTTTGAGTATAAGGATTATCGCGGTTATCGCTGCTATGATCCCTTGGCACGCCGTTTTCTTATATCCCGTCATGTCTCCTTCGTTGAGGACTCTCCTTATTTTCTCCTTCATCTTAGGATGTACACCTTTTGTCTCTACCTGATATACCATCTTTAGAGTCTTCTAGATTTCTTATTGATCTGATCCCTTTAACTCCTACTGTGTCTGTACCTCTAACTGATCATTCTATAGTCCCCACTGCTATTATATCGACCCCGACTCTAGACTACGAGAATCCTCTAGTTACTATGACGCCACCATCACCTCCACCACCACCTCCCCAACCCCACCCCATCCCCTTCTACTCCCCCACCTCCACCACCTCTCCATCGCTCAGAGCACCCTCACAAGCCACTTAATCGTCTTATCCCTAGTTGTACTGGCTTTCTTGAGCAGTTTGATTTTGCTAATACCACATCCCTTTCACCACAATTTCGGGCTTTTTTGCCACCATACATACTACTAGTGAGCCCAGTTCTTATCGGGAGGTAGTTCAATACCCTGAGTGGAGAGAGGAAATGGCAGAGGAATTTCAGGCATTTCAGCAGACTGGTTCTTGGGATATTGTTCCTTATCCGGTAGGTGTTAAACCTGTGGTGCTGGGATTGTTTCGATTCGAATTGTTTCAATCTCGATCACTTATCCGTGATGGAGTAGCAGGAGGATTCGATTGATCTAAAGATGGGTGGTCAGTGCATCGTTGGTGTCGCCGTGAGGTTGTTCTTGGGTTGCTGCCAACGACGGTGGTTGGTGATTTGTAGAAATTTTGTGGAACTTGTGGGATTTCATTAAAAAAAAATTATGGCTCTAATACCATGTTACAATAATTTAAAAAGGAAAAACTATGTTTTGTATTGTTGTTATTGATGATGAGGGCAATGCCCATATATATAGAGAATACATTTGCATAATAATGGAAACTTTATTCCTAATATAGTTCTAATACAATATGTATTCTAAACTTAATACTACTCTTAACAATACCTAATTTTAGCTGATTTATGTTTTGCTGGCGGGAAACATTCACATATTTATTTTGAGAACAAGATGGAGATTACCCTCAAGCCTTACACACACCTTTCACAAATATCCACACTTGAGGGGATTCAAACCGGTAACCTCTTGGGAGCAAAACCAGTGCCTGACCGGCGGGCCAACTTCAGGGGACTAGCGAGAAACAACCACATTATAATTAGATACAGAAAAAGTATCCCAACAGTCTGATAGAAATAGGTGAGTGATTTCTAGTTTTTACATCTCAATTTGTTATCATTATGCCTTGAGGAAAAGATAAGTGTTCACTGAGATGCACCCATCCAAAGCAATAGCAAAAAGAAAAAGAAAAGCAAAAAACAAAAGTATGGAACATAATAGAAGTGCTCTGCTCTGCTCTTGTTCTTGAGACAAAGACCAACTTTGGAATCTCTCTCTCTCTCTCTCTTGTTTGCGAAAGTTTAAGATGCTCACTTCCCCCATTGGGCTTGGAGCTTGAGCAGGACAGCTGAGACATGCAGGATGAGAAATTGAAATATAAAAGCAACACATGCATGATGGTTTATATCTTAGTCCCTTCAACTTTCTTTGGTTTTGGGTTGAGATTTGACAGATAATATGCTTTTCTGGCAGTGTAAGCAAATGGCTTAATGGATATATTATCAGTAAATGACAAAGAAGTAAGTTCACTGTAAATATATTAACACATAAATCCAAATTTAGGCAGTATCTATGTTAATTTTTATGGAAACCAAAGGGTCCTTGAGTAGCTGGAACTGCACTCTCCCTTTATTATCTTTTTAAAATTCATTTTAAAAATTTTTCCTTAGTTGAAGACAAATTATTTCAGTTTCTAACATGTGCAGAAAAAGATAACCTAAAGTTGCAGATAAAGAGATATTAAAGTAAAATACTTGTAGTGATTTGTTAGCATAATTTTATTTTAGATATTGGTTAATTTTAATATATATGGAAGATATTGCATCAGGTTCTAATAGAGTATCATATAAAATCGATTGATATCGAAACTGATATTGCTGATATGTTTGATATTATGAATATTGACGGCCGATTTGATGATATTAAGACTAAAAATCATTGCGCGATACCGATAACGAGATTTTAAACTATATGAAGAAGCTAATGGAGCAATTAATTAGTAAGTTTGTTACTCCCAGTGCAATATGCAAAGATGCCAAATGCTGAAATCATGATTTGATTGAGCTACAAGCCTATTCAAGTGACCTATATCTTTCTTTACTGCCTGCCTCTTTAATGTTGTTTGGTGGCTTGCATTGAAGAAAATATAAGAAAAGGGATAAGAATGAGGACCAACACATGGCTTGACAATTAGGTAAGGCATGCTACTTTGCTTTTAAATTCTAATGAATGAAGAAAGTGGACACCACATGGCTACTTGAAAATGGATAAAATTCTTAGGGGAAAAAAAAAAGAAAGCAAAAAAGGATAATAGAGGAGATTGAAAATTAATAGCAGCACAATTTGTGCATGTTTTGTTTTGTTTTTACTAAGAAATATTTTTTTCCTATACACTTATAATCTACATGCTTTCCTACGTAAAACACATACACTGTTCTTACGCAGAAAATAAATAGACTGTAAGCGTGTAGGCAAAGTATTTCTCTTTTAATATTTCTCACTGTACATTCCATGACCTTTTTGTTTCCATGCATTTTATTAGTCACAGACCCACAGGAGCCAGGCTTTCCACTCCACCATCATCTTCAATGGACTGGGGAATCATCCACCTGTTTCCAATTCAAAACCTTTTGCTTTTGTGAGGGTCACAATAGTATTAGCCCTAGCCTTTAATGGTGAGTGAAAGCAAAAAAGAACAGAGACAACATGATAATGGTCCCATGAGATCTGGGGAGCACATGATTTTTTTTTTTTGGGGAGGACTGTAGCAATGAACAATCCCACAAACACTCCACCAATCAAGTTATTAAGGTGATGATAGTGTGGATTTAAAATTGGCATGTGATCAAGGTCTATCATTCACATAGACTTTGCTAATCTTGTGCTCAATGTCTTACCCAAACCAAGATAATGGAGGAATGTTTCATTGTGGTGTAAACTTAGTTAGAACTCTATTAATAAATCCAAAGAGTACAAAAACAAAATATTTTTTTCCCGACTTCTTTGGGCTCGTTAGGTTGTGCCGAGTCAAATCTACTGAAAAGATATCTCTTACTCGTACTTAAAGCGTGTCTTATCGCTCTTTTTAATCAGGTACTTTTGTTGGCCTTAGAGTACACTTCTTAGCCTCAGTTTTATCCTAAATGTGAGATAAATCTCTAGGTTATTATGGATGCATTTACAAATGCTAGTGAACATACTAGTTAGATAAAAGAGAATTGACATAAGTTTTTCTATCTTTAAGTTGGATGGGATGAATCTATAAGGCTAATCGAAGTGAAGTTTTCATGAATGATGTAATGGATTTTCCAAATAACCTCTTTGATGCTAGTATGGATATCAAAAGTTTCTGTTCCAACAAGCTAGCCGATTAAAATGATGATTGTTAAAATGAGTGATGAAGATTAAAAGATAAAATGGCTTTGTTATCATCATCATATGGTCTAATCTCAATTATTCTTTCTTAAACTTCAAGAAAGAAACATTTGTGTCAATTCTCATCTAGCCCATCGGTGAGCTGTTGGGTTCGCTCTTTAATGGGCGCCGGTTTGAATCTCATGAGGGGCGATATTTCCCCTGCGGAGCTATGCCTCGAAATTTTCCCATCACAGTATGTTCAGGAGATTAGTGTGGGGAGTGATTGCAATTACGCTTGTATTAACAAAAATAACTTTAATTTTGGGATAATATTTTGTTGTTCATTATGATCTCGAGGGCTAGATTTATATAGCTACAAATAGAGATGAGATCTCTCTCACAACGAGATAAAATCAAAAAATAACTATGTAACAAAATCTAGCAATTAAGAATCTCAACAAATAACCACAATACATTCACTCTCATCTTTATCTACTAATAATCTAGATAGATTAATGACAACCACTCTGCAAAAACTATTGCATCTAACAATCTGAAAACAACTTAAAAATGATAAATATTAAAAACTGGCAGTCTATTTGTATCCAAAATTGGAGTTTGAAGGACAGCAGACAAGTATGTGTGATACAAGTATATATATATATATACTGTATGTAGGCTCAAAAAGACTGGAGAAAAATGTACTTGTGTTTGTATACACACTATCTTTGATTTCATATACAAGAAAATTAAAACTACATCAAGTTCTTCAAGTTTATTAAAAACTTTGATGAAGCTTGCAAGGAATAATTAATTATCATGTAAATTTTAAAGATTATTGATGTCAGAGGAAGGGATTGAAAGTTTGGAGAAATTAACTAGACTTACTACATTCTTTTGTCCCTGAGTGAGGATAGGAGAGAACTAACCTAACAATTTTTTATTTTTTATTTTCAAGAATCTCCTAAAAACATAAAATAAAAAATCAACAGATCAAGTCTTAATTTTCTAACTTTTTAATTAATACCTCAAACCCTAACCTAAAGAGGATTGCACCCTGTATCTATCTGTAAGTAACTACTCATTGATGAAACTTTATGGTATTATATATGTTACAAACAAGCATATTCTTAATTCTAATATATTAATTATTCAACTTGGACAGCTTGGAGAATAATTATCTGTTTAAATATAAAATGTATGTGTATAATCATTCTAGGATTTTAGGTGTAGAAGGTTGATTGAGATTCATTAAATTAAAAATAGAGGGATCATGTTCAGCATGTATTTTGGTTCAGCAAACTTTTGACTTTATTTTTTGCAGGCGGTTTTATGTTTACATGTATTTTGTACCTGTTGTCTTCTAGTACCTGCGTGTGCACACGAGAACTTTATTTGCTCCGGTTTCGGTTTTGGTTTCACGGTTCAAACAGGACCTTACTAGACCCGATCATGGTTCCTGTTTGAACCGTGAAACCAAAACCGGAACCGGACCGGGTTACCGGTTCGCAAGTTCCAAATCGAATCGGAACCGGGCGAACCGACGGAACCGGATATTTTTTTTGACCCAAAGGGCTAACCAGCTCAAGATCCAACGGTTCAAAATTAGACTGTTGGTCCTCATATGAGGAACCGAAACTGGACCGGACCTAGAACTGGTCCGGTTCCGATTCCTCGTATGGATGTCTCATTGCATGCGGTCAAATTCAGGATTTTTCGTTCCGAGTTATTCACTCAGAACCCAAGACTTGGAGTTATAACTCCAGACTTTTCACCCAAAAATAGGGAGTTTATTGAGTAGATGTTTTTCAAATTACAACTCTATTCTTCGTGTTAAATTAGAAAATATGTAAGTGCAGTTAATTCTTGCTCACGTATAACAGAATAGAAGGTACATACACTAATTCATTACCTTGATTAGTCACAGAAATGTATGAGTAGAATAAGTAGTTTCTGTTCTTTATAAAGTTTTAAAAGAAGAGTTGCCGAGAGTTAAGTAGTGATATCCAGATTTGTGTTGGAAAAGAATGTACGAAATACTGCTAAGCTATTGAAATTAAACTTTCAAGAAAAAAAGAAATTCTCTATTTTGATCGAGGCGTGCGGAGCACTGTCTTTAAGAGCAGATCGCGACCCTCTGAGAGAGTATCTCGGTGCAGCCGGTTGATGGCGGCCTACCCTCCAGGATTTAACGATCGCTGGCCCTGCAAGCGTGCAGTCGCAATGCATAGGCCCTCAAACAGCTCAGTTTTGTTTCCTCCAGAGATGTAGGGAAGAACTGAAGAGTTTAAGAAATTTCATAGAGGAAGAAGATGGTTGAGTTCTGTTCATGAGAGCAGGGAATAGATCCTTTATAAAGAGAGTTTATCATCATTAGGAAATCATTGGGAAGAGAAAACAATTCTTGAACAGAGAGCCAATCTCCGGACAGAGGAAGAAATCTTTCCTTGTGCAGAGAAACAAAATTGCCTTGAAAGATACAAATCTCAACAGCTATCTCTGACCCAAATATTATGAAAAGATTTTATTTTAATTTTAAATTCAAAAATAAAATTGACAAAACTTAGCCTATTGGGGTACACCCACGAGGCTCTAAAACCCGGATTTGCACCCCTTACGCGTGCGATGTGGGCGCACATGCGCATTAAGGTTTTCTGGATCCGGTAACCCAATTTTCTTCACTGGACCTCAATGGGCTTGTGCGCGCGCGAGCACCCCTGCTTTCTAGCCCACACAATCCATCATGAAAGAGGCTCTATATATAAACACTAAAGAGTTCTTTTTCTATCCAATATGAAACTAAAAGAACTTTACTTAATTTTGAAATACCCTCAAAATACTAACAATTTGTTCACAAGCTGTCATGTGAAGTTTTCCTGCCGATGAGAAAAGTCGAAGCCCAAATTTTTGCAATATTGTTTATTTGTCTTCCATCAGTTAAAAGAAAATTACCCCCACGTCGATCTTTTCTCGCTCTTTCCGCCTTTCCTTTCTCATCTAGCCCTCTCTTTCTCCGGGCTCCATCCTGAGCATAGCTTACAATTTTCATCGTATTGTGCTCTCCAAAAAGCAACTCTTCTTGAAAAGTATATTGTCTCATTTGCATTAGAAAAAGTGTAGGGTTTGGCTACTCTAATTCATAATTCACGTCCAAACTTGGGTTTCAATAATAAATATTTAGATATTGGATGATTCAGTTCATATGTGTGAGCCACACACATATATCATAAGACAGTCAATTCTATGTTGACAAGTAGTTAAGATGTCGGGTTTCAAGAGGACAAAGATTTAAATTCTTTAATCCTTTTGATATGTTATAAGAGGACCAATCTCACATGTCAACACGAAATTAGCTCTCTTATAATATATTTGTATATATTTGTGTGACTCACACACATAAACCGAACTCGATACCGAAAGGGTCATCCTCTCTCTCACCACATTCTCTGTGACTTTTTTTTATGCGTGACTTGTGTAGTTTTCACATTGAAAGTAGAAAGCTCGTCTTGTAAAATTTGGACTCTGCCACTGTCTGCAAAATTTAAAACTCGTGTAACATGCATTGAGGATTGGAAAAGAACTGATGTACAGCGATGATTAAGTCTACGGACGATAAAGCATGCAAACCATGCACTCATCCTTTTGGTCTCCTAACTGGCCGATCACTGTTTTTATTCTTGCCATTACATTTTTATGACAGTGTGCAAACTTTCATCATTGGTTTGTTTTTCTTTCAACAGTGGAGATTGAGTTAGAAAATCTGTGTCCATTTGCATGTGTATGTTGTCACCTCTTTGTTAGTTTTTCGTTAAAAGATAGAAATAACTCAAATGAGTACATATATAAGAATATTATGAAATACTTATAACATTTTCATATTTCAGTATGCTAATGTGCTAAGTGATATCACGGGATATTAAAAGAGATTGAAAAGAGTGTAATTTTTTAATTCAGGACTTATTTGTCAGTTTTTCGTTAAATGATAGAAAGAACTCAAATGAGTACATATATAAGAATATTATGAAATACTTGTAACATTTTTCATATTTCAGTATGCTAATGTGCTAAGTGATATCACGAGGCATTAAAAGAGATTGAAAAGCGTGTAATTTTTTAATTCAGGACTTATTTGTCAGTTTTTCGTTAAAAGATAGAAAGAACTCAAATGAGTACATATATAAGAATATTATGAAATACTTGTAACATTTTTCATATTTCAGTATGCTAATGTGCTAAGTGATATCACGAGACATTAAAAGAGATTGAAAAGGGTGTAATTTTTTAACTCAGGGCTTATGACGAAGATATTTTAGCATTTTGATCAGGAGGCAATTTTAGAGATTTTACTTGCATGAGATGATTGAAGTTAGAGAGAGAGAGATCATAGAGGCAACATCATAATTTCGTGAAGTCTCAGATTTTTGCTTAATGTTTAGTTGGATTGATGCAAATTTACAAATATGTTTGAAAAATTTTAGATTGGATGAAGTATTTTTTCGTTCTATTATTTTTTCCAGGTCCAAATTGATTTTTTTTTTAAAGAAAAAAATTGTGAACCCAAAAAGTTTTGTTTTTAATGAAAATATTTCTAAAAAGGGTCAGAATGAGTATAAGGATTCTTCAAAGCTAAAATACTCATGCATGTGTAAAATGAGAAAAAGATAAACGATACAAATAAAATTAAATTACATATACTAAAAACTCTTGCTTTTCATACAAATATACTATTTTCATATATGGGCCGTTTGTTTGGCGTAAAAGTCCGTAATTCGTAAATGACTTACAACCCAGTTACAACTACGGCGTTTGTTTGGACCGTAATTCGTAAAAGACTTACACAACCTAATTGCCACTCACTTGCAACCCAATTACCACCACTTACAGCCCAGTTACAGTTAATTTTGTGGTCATGCAAATTTGTATTATTTTTTTATGTTAATATGAAATTTTTTTTAATATTTCGCATTTTTAATATTTATTTGCAATATGAAAACTTTTTAAATCACCAAGTAGTTAATTTTGTGATCAACTTTTTCACTTACGACTTACACATTACGACAACCAAACACCGTAAGGCACAATACACTTTTTCACTTATAACTTTATATTACCAACCAAATATCATAAAGTTTACATGCATGTAACTTATTTACAACTGTAAAAGATTTTACCAATTATAACTTACGAATTACGGCCAATTACGACAACCAAACAGACCTTTTCATATAGTGCTAGGCTAATTGTGAAAAATCACTCTTGTACTATCACTTGTTTTGCACTGATCTCTTTGTATTCCTATTTTCTACGACCCTTGATGCCTCATGGGACTAATTTTTCACCTCATGTGTTAAATGTGACTCTTTTATCAAATTAACTCTCAACCTTTCTTAGACTTTTTATTAACAATTATTTAACTGGTATCTAGAATGTTGTCTTCTTAGTTCTTCATGCATGATGATCATCTAACTTATACTCGCTTTTCGTACCCCTGCGGTTGGCCCCGTGGCCAGGCCCAGAGTATGCTCCTCCAAGGTCACCTGATCGAATCTGTATGAGGACGACATTGTCCAGTTGGACTCTCTTAAAAAAAAAAAAAAAACAAAAAATCTAACTCAAACTTGACTTGATTTAACTTGGTGGAGCCTCCAGAGAGTCGAGTGCAAAATTACGATACAAAGTTCAAAGAAAAAATAGGTGGTAACACATGGGCGTTTTCTACAATTTAATCACTGTTGGGATTTGGGTCGAACAAACAGTCCTATATCGGCTAGACATATGAATGATTTTTGGTATATAAGAATTTGGACTAAGGTTAGTCTTTGGATGATACCCAAAGTCCTTCACTTAGTATCAGAGCCATGCCCCAAACTTAGTCGTGTGTGCGGATAATGTTTGATGATGTCGATCCCCTAATAGCGAACTTAGTCGTGTGTACGGATGATGTTTGATGATGTCGATCCCTAATGACGCAATGAGCCTGATCACCCCAATGGCACAAAAGGCGCAATTGGCCCCTGTAAAGCTAGTTGAGCTCTTGTTTCACGTAAAGGCGACATGCTTCACGCAGTGAAGAGTTGGATCTCAGAATCTTTTGAGATGGTACCCCAAGTCTTTCAATCACCAAGCTCATAATTTCTCTTAGATTCATGAGCACGCGTAAAATGCTAATGTTATTATTCGTGATAGATTTTTTTTGATCATTTTAATTTGAGCAGCCAGTTGCAAAATTGGAATTCATGGTAAAAAAGAAAATACAATATGAAGTTGAAGCAAATTTACGGAAATAAAAGATCAAAGGAAAAGATAGAAACTAAATTTTAGTTCAACAATAAAAAAGAAAATTTTCTTGACCCAAAGATCCAAAAAAGAAAATTTGCCCAAATTTAGTTGACAATCAAAGTCAATTGAAAATTTCCTTTGTCAATTTGAAACAATTCCATAAATAGTCCAGTTGGCCTCAATCACAAGTGACAGAAGCTCCATGACAAATTCTCTCCTCCTCCCCCTTCCTTCACTCCCCCATTAATAAAGACTGTCTGGCCTCAACCTGCAAGTGAGAATCTCTCCTCTCTCTCTCTCTCTCTCTCTCTCTCTCTCAACTCAGAGCCATGAAACCCCACTCTCTTCTCTCATTCTTCTTCTTCTTCCTCCTCCTCCCTCTCCTCTCTCTCTCTCAACCCCTTAACCCCGACCTCCTCGGCCTTCTCGTCTTCAAGTCCACCTCCTCGACCCAACCTCCTCCCTCACCTCCTGGTCCCAGGACTCCGACGACCCCTGCGGCTGGGCCCACGTCAAATGCCACCCGAAATCTCGCCGCGTCTCCGACCTCGACCTCTCCTCCCTCCGGCTCTCAGGCAAGATCAACCGCGGCCTCCTCAACCTCCAGTCCCTTCAGAACCTCTCTCTCGCCAACAACAACTTCACCGGCTTCTTGAACCCCGAATTCGCCCGCCTCCCTGACCTCAAGCGCATTGATATGAGCGGCAACGGCCTCGTCGGAGAGATACCCATCGGTTTTTTCTCGCAATGCAGGGGCCTGATCGACCTTTCCTTGGCCAACAACAGGTTCTACGGCCAAATTCCGACGAGCATTGGCTCTTGTGACAGCCTCGCGAGTCTCAATCTTTCGTCGAATCGCCTTTCCGGTTCTTTGCCTGATGAGATCTTGAGCTTGACTAGCCTCAATAATCTTGATCTTTCCAACAATTTTCTTGTGGGTGAACTTCCCGTTGGATTTGGTGGGCTGGTCAACTTGAGGGCTGTTGATTTGAGCAGGAATTTGATGAGCGGGGAGGTTCCTGAATCAATGTGGAAGCTCTGGATGCTGGGTTCTTTGAATTTGGGGTCCAATTCGTTCTCTGGGCGAGTCCCAGATTGGCTTGGAGAGAGTAAATGGCTGAAGGTTTTGGATCTCTCTGAAAATGGGTTTGTTGGGTCAGTTCCAGATTCCTTTGGGAAGCTGAAATTCTTGCAAAGATTAAATCTTTCTGGAAATGGGTTGGTCGGTAGCTTGCCTGAAGCAATGGGCAGCTGCACTAGCTTGCTAGAAGTTGATTTTAGTCGAAATCTTTTGACGGGTAACCTCCCATCATGGGTTTTTGAACTGGGTTTGGAGAAAATCTTGATTTCAGGGAACAAATTGAGCGGCAACATTCAGTTTCCTACATTTGAAGGTAAGTCTCTTTCACAACTGGATTTGTCTGCAAATGAGTTTTCTGGTGAGATTCCAATGGAGATTGGGAAGCTATGGAGACTGGAGTTGTTGAATTTGTCTTGGAATTTGTTTTCCGGTCCGATGCCGGGGTGTTTGGGGGAGTTGAAGTCAGTAGAAGTGGTGGATTTTAGTGGCAATAGACTGAATGGGAGCATTCCACCAGAGATTGGAGGAGCTGTTTCATTGAAGGAGTTGAGGTTGGAGAAGAACTTTCTCAATGGAGAAATTTCAAGCTACATTGGGAACTGCTCTTCTCTCACTTCTTTGTAAGTCTACTTTCACTTCCAATGCATTTTCATATTTCATATAGATTTATGTTAGTTTGGACTTTGGAGTTGAATATAATCAATCATTTACTGTAAATTTTATTTATGAATGTCTTTATCCTAGGTAAGTTTCTAAAAACTATCTCAAGAATTGTTTTCAAGGGTTTCAACCAAAAGTGCCATTGTTTTGGAGTGGGGAGCAGTGTCCTCAAGTCTTTTAACACTTCTGAACTGTCAACTTGGTATTTTGCTGTAGCTTTGTGGTTGTGGCCTCAGGGTTGTGCTAAAGTCTTTTGGATCTCATTCTACTAGTCAATTTGATAATCTGACAATTTTTGTGTGAAAATCTGAAATTCAATTTGTCAAAAAAAAAATACTACTCCTTTACTTAATTTTGTTTATTTTATCTTATATGACATGATTTATCCTGAGCAATATTTGGCATTGAAGATAGCATTCTCTCTGTTTGTGTTCTATGAATCCTTGTATTGTTTGCTCATGTTAGTTCATATTACACTTTAGAAGCACTTAATATTTCTTCATAACCTGTTTCCTGTTTACAGTCAACAATACTTTTTTTCTTAACTGAAACTGATCCTTGAGTTTGTTTGCAAATGCCATGTTGTTTATGATAAAAGAGTGCATAACTTGAGGTTAGTTTGCATCAGCAGAAGGCTAAATTTAATGTTCAATGAAAACTTGAAACATTTAAAAAGAAGAAGAAAAAACTAGACAATTTGTTTCTGACTTCTGGAATGCTATTGCCATGTTACTCACAAATTTGGACTCTTGTTTCTCTCTCGTAGCTTTCTTGAATATATTGTGTGAATTCTAACACATTCCATGGTTTCTTATGTCTGAATTGTTCAAACAGGATACTATCACAGAATAATCTCACAGGCCCTGTACCCTCCTCATTAGCCAACCTCACCAACCTACAGACAGTAGACTTCTCCTTCAACAGCCTGACTGGTTCCCTCCCAAAAAAACTCTCCAACCTCCCTCACCTTCTCTCCTTCAACATATCCCACAATCACATCTCTGGGCCCATCCCTTCCGGCAGTTTCTTCAACACCATCCCCCCGTCCTCTCTCTCAGACAATCCCGACCTCTGCGGCTCTGCTGTCAATCGTTCCTGCCCTGCTGTCCTTCCGAAGCCTATTGTCCTCAACCCTAATTCATCCTCGCAAAATGCCCCCTCCAACCCTGCTCTCACCTCTGCCAACGTCCGCCACAAAAGGATCATCTTAAGCATCTCTGCAATCATTGCCATTGGCGCCGCTGTCCTCATTGTCCTTGGGATAATTGCCATCACCATTCTAAACGCCCATGCACGCTCCTATTCAGGTTCGCATTCTGCTGCGGCCTTGAATGATTACTTCAGTCACTCCCCAGCCTCCACTGATGCTAACTCTGGTAAGCTTGTCATGTTCTCTGGTGGCCACCCTGACTTTGCGTCTGGTGCTCATAACATCCTTAACAAGGAGTCTGAGCTTGGTCGTGGAGGCTTTGGCACGGTCTACAAGACGGTCCTTGGAGATTGTCGGCCTGTGGCCATCAAGAAGCTGACCGTCTCGAGTCTAGTTAAATCCCAAGAAGAATTTGAGAGAGAGATCAAGAAGCTTGGCAAAATTAGTCACCCCAATTTGGTCCCCTCCAAGGCTATTACTGGACTCATTCATTGCAGCTCCTTATCTATGAATTTGTTTCGGGCGAGAGCTTACAGAAAGCTCTCCACGAGAGCTCCACAGCAGACTTGCTCTCTTGGAATGAGAGGTTCGATATAATTATAGGCACTGCAAAGAGCCTTGCTTATCTACATTGCCATGATGTAATTCACTACAATCTAAAGTCGAGCAATGTTCTGATTGATGGTTCTGGTGAGCCAAAGGTTGGGGACTACGGGCTGGCAAGGCTGCTGCCAATGCTGGACCGCTATGTTTTGAGCAACAAGATTCAGAGTGCCTTGGGTTACATGGCGCCAGAGTTTGCCTGTGGAACAGTGAAGATCACAGAGAAGTGTGATGTGTATGGATTCGGGGTTTTGTTATTGGAGATAGTGACCGGAAGAAGGCCAGTGGAGTATACAGAAGACGATGTGGTGGTTCTGTGTGATGTGGTGAGGGGCTTGGTGGAGGAAGGGCGAGCGGAAGATTGTGTGGATGGCAGGCTTTGTGGAAGGTTTCCGGCAGAGGAAGTAGTGCCGGTGGTGAAGCTAGGGTTGATTTGCACCTCGCAGGTGCCATCAAAACGGCGGAGATGGGTGAGGTGGTGAAGATACTGGAGATGATCAGGTGCCCTGGTCAAAATGAGCTGAGTTCAGGTTGATTGTGTTTCTCTTCTTTTGTTCCTTTTCTTTTCAAATTTTCTTTGAAAGAGTTGTTGATGAATGTGGAAAGAAATACAAGTTGATTGTTAAGTAGGAAAATCAGTAGGTTATATGGTTTTGCTGAGATGTATCTTAGTCTTGAGCTTCTCCAATACTAATGGGGGAGAAGTGTGATTTGAGTGATCTCTCTTATGAGGTGTGTGTTTCTGGCTTCAGTTTAGTTTCACCAAGTTCTTTGCATTTGAAGCTCTATAGAGAATTGCATACAAATGCTTGTTTTGCTTCTTTTTTTTCCTTCTGCTGCCACAAATATTTGGTGTACCTCTCTGATTTGAATGCAAATGTACCTTGATATTAGTATAATCTACTCTGAGTTTTTTTGTGCATTTCTTTTGAATGGATGAGTATTTTTATCTTAATAGTAAAATTTATTAACTGAATTTTGAGTGAGTCACCTACCTCCCATTATTCTCTGCAACTTTAATGTGATCTCTACTGGTCTTTACATTGAGAATGCAAAATTACACATACAATTTGGACTGGCACTGTCTTCATCCTATTATAAAAGTACAGGAGCCAGAAGCATTAAAGATTGAAGATCTTGGTGTGGAGATGATTAATTAAACAAATAAAAAAGCCTTAAGGTGAAGATTCTCTCAAAGAAACATGTTGGTGGTGTTGAGAGAATCATGCAGTAATTTGTTGGTCTCCAAGCCTCTCCTCCTACAATTTCTTGTTTCATTTTTTTTCATGGAGACTTGAGTCGAGAGAATCTGCACTGATGGCATGATCACTATAATCAGTGGCTCACTGGACTCCTGGCACCAAACTGCATCAAATTTAAATCTAACAACAAGTTTCTTATTATCAGTCTCTGGAGTGCTTGAAGTTCTTTACTGATCAGGGTGGAAGGGGAAAAACTTCTTTCAAGCAAATTTCATGTAGCCTGAAGCTATTTGTCGACGCGATTCGGTATGATCGAGATAATATTGATATTACTGATACAGTGAAACAAAATGATTGCTATTACGAAAACCTACATGACCCATGCTGATGCTGATGCTAATCTCAGAAACTCATTTTGAGCCTGGCGCAAGAAAGAGATTCTCCTCTTTCGGATGCCAATTCTTTGCAAGAAAATTGAAGACCCCATTTTCTAGGTTGGTCGATTATAGCTGACAAAGCTAGCTTTGGCATCTCTCTCTCTCTCTCTCTCTCTCTCTCTGAAGTGAAAATTCTCATCCCATATTTGGCCTTCGAGTTTGAGCAGGAAAGCTGATCAATAATGAGAAGTTGCAGAAAAAGGTCATACAGACTGCAGGTGATATCTTGGTCCCCAGTAGCCACAGTTTCCAAGTCTTTTCTTGGGAGATTCAGTAGGATTTACATTTACAGCATTAGAAATTTTGATAAGTGACAAAGGAGTAAGTCTGCATGCATGTCTCATTACGTAAAGTCCAAAATCAAGTCAGCTTTTTTGTACTTCTATATGCAGAGACCACTTGTGGTCTCTGAGATCACTGTAACTCGACTCTCCATGTGTTCCCTCCAAACTGTTTTTTTTTGGCCTTCCAAATTTTGTAACATGACTAGGTGGTTCATTTTTAACACAAATTAGTATTTGCTGTGTGACCCTTGGTTTTAGGATGTGTCACCCGGTACTAGTGCTCGATACTGTGTACCTACTAGATTTGACCTTCCTGGTGGTAGACTGAACCGGTGTCAGCCCCAAATATTATTTTCTAATATTTTGATTGTTTTTAAAATTTTTGAGATTTTTCTGGATTATTTTGGAAAAAACTGAATTCGATGTCGACTGACACCGATAATTGACTTCAGAATTTTTAATTTACAAATGTGTTGAATTTTTTGAATCCAAGTTACAGTTTTGTTCAGGATAATATTTTCTATTTTTGAAATTTTTAGAAATTTTTTTGAATTAATCAAAATTGACCCAATTAAATAATAATTTAAAATTATTTTCTTAATTATTTTCTTTCTCTCACCACTTCTCCACTCTTCTTCCTACTTCCTTCACTGCCTCTTTCCACCGACCTTCACCCATCGTCTTCTCTCTCTCTCTATTTCTCATTCTCACACACACTCTCTCTCTCACTGTCTCACCCCCTCTCTTCCTCTCTCTAAACCTCTATGCTTACCTCACCACTGTTGGGAGGCCCGACCGTCGGCCGGCGTCGGCCAGGACCGCCATCACCGGCCGTGGCCCACCTCCCTTTGTCTCATCTTTCTTTTCTTTTTCTTTTCTTCTCTTCCTTCTCATTCTCTTCTCATTTTTCTCTCTGCTCTATACTCTTCCTCCTCCTCCGTGCTCGTGCTCGATCGCCGCTAGGCCACCGCGGTAACCCGAAACCACCACTGCCAACTCCTTTCCTTTCCCCTTCTCTCTCCTCTTCTCTCTCTCTCTCTCTTTTCTCCTTCTCCTCCTACGTGCTTGTGCCCGACCTTGCGTCGCTGCCGGTCACCGTCGCGCGGCTGCACAACCTAAGGCCACACAACCCAAGCCCCTGCCTCCTCCCCCTCTCTCTCTCGTTCTCTCCCCCCCCCCCCATTTTATGAGTGGGTCCAAACCCAAATTCCAACAACCAAAACCCGACGCAATAACCCTACCCACATCCACTTAACTTATACTATTGGGTTTGGGTTTCAGATTTGAACCCAATAAGCAACCCGAACCCGCTTCTAAATCAGTAAAGGTAACATTACATAAAACCCCTTGCTACATAATATTTGTTACATTTTAAACCCCAAAAGTTACATAATTAACCCATTTTATAGATTTTAGTATTCAGGTGATATCTTGATCATCCAAAGTCCGATTTGGACGATTCTCAACCCGTTACGATCATAGAAAAATGAGCTACACCCTTGTGATAATAATTATGAGTGTTTTTTTATAAGTTATATTTTCATATGATAAATACAATTAATTTAACTAAATTGTATTTATAGATCAATAAATCATGTAACTAATTGTAACTATAGTTAATAAATCATGTTATTGGTAAATCACTAAAATATGTATGGGTGTTTTTCTTTTATAAAATATATTTCATTATATTGAATAAAATTCATTTATTGATTTATCTAATAGATTATAATTACCGTCTAATAAATCATGTAAATGGTAAATCACTGTAATTAAAATAAATGTGAGTACTTTTTAATATATTCAATAAAATAAATTTTTGAGATCATGATTTAATATAGAATATAGATAAATTATATATTTAGTAATTATTAAATTGTAGATTAAAGAAATTCCATATAAATAAATTAATACGGTTATGTTAATGATACAAAAACGGTTGGGATAAATATTGACATATTGACACTTTTTCATCGTACTTGTCCTGTCACATTACCGGAATCACGAGAATAAACACTGATACATTAAACACTTCATATTCGTGCATCACTGTTGTATGCACATTACTATGTGTTTGTTACGATCATGGATACTGTTATTTCATGTACTAGTGTCAGTTTCATATGAATATTCTATTACACCGGACATTGATTTTTCATGTACTCGTATCACCGTTACATGGATATCCTACTACACTGGATACTGTTATTTTATGTATTTGTATCACTGTTACACGATATTCTGTTTACATTAGACACTGTTATTTTATATTCTTATATCACTGTTACATGAATTCACCTATGTACATGCTCTGTTTGTTCCTATATTCGTGTTACACAGACCATTATTCCTGTTACATAGATTACTGTTATTTGAATTTCATGTCTTACTGTCACATGAATATTTCTTGAATACAGTACATGATTATTTTCCGCATTCCTGATATCGATATGATACTCTTGTGACCTGGATATCGGCACTTAATCTAAGATGTGTGAAATTAATGTTTGTTGGGAGAAATTTGAGGGAGTGTAAGTTCTTTATTTGATTTTAAAGAAAGTTACAACAACAATAAAAAAACGTCTGAGTACAAGAGAAAGAAGATGTTCAAACTCAAATCTTCTCTTTGTTTACTGCTAGGTTCTTATTGTGGCGGTAGAAAGTGAATCTTGTTTTCTATTGATCGGGTGAGCATCACAGTCTTCTAGGAATCTTCTCTTTAGACTATGGACGGAGTAGCATAGCTCCTCTCCAATAAAATCTCAAAGAGATTTGAGGCAAAAACAAACTTGTACTCAGTAAGTTGTTAGAAGAGTTGAACTCTTAAGTGTATCTCAGCTAGAAGCTTTAATCAAGATTCAACACTAGCGACCAGAAACTTTTTTTCCTCGACCCCTCTTCAGTAGTGAACTGAGCTATTTATAGGGGTTTCAGGGATAGAACTGTCACTAAATATCCTCCATAATGGGGGTTAACTCCCTCATTACATGGGCAGTAATTGACTCAGTAATGAGGGCAGTTATAACAGAGATGCATGGTTCTTCTGTAGTTGAAACGCGGGCTTCGAGCCTCGCATTTAGCCGTTGAGGTAACGCTTGAGCTTCGCATTTGGTTGAAATGTGAGCTTCAAGTCCTACGTCAAGCTTTATGTGAGACACAGGCTTCGGGTTCTGCTCATCTTGGTTATTGTGATAAAGTAGAGACGCGGGTTTCGACCCTCGCATCTTAGTACTTCAGTAATGATGAGACGCGGCCTTCAAGCTCTATGTCTTTGTAGTAATGTTGAGACGTGAGTTTCAACCTTCGCGTCTTGGTACAACGCTAGTGGCTATGATTAGACGTACTTCTGAAGTTTAGAATTGCTTTCTGATGACTTGTCTTTAGTGATTTTTGGACAGTTTACAAATCCCTCTCTAAAGTTTTCGATATTCCGTAGTTGATTAGGACAGATTTCAAAATACTTTGGACTCTGATTGAATTCATACTTCTCATGATTGGACTGACAATCATTTGAGTTACTCTGAGCTTGATCTTGTCTGGAATGTGGTCTTCGAGTATACTGTAAAACCTTTTGAAGCCACCAGAGATGATCGTCGTGAATGTCTAGATACACAGTCTAGACCTCCTCAGTTCTCTGAGTTCGTTGTTGGTATACTGTTGAACCGAGGGTAAATAATCGTCTGCTTGTACCAGTATACTATTGAATTGATTGTGAAAACGAAGACTAAATGCAAGTCTTGTAGACACAGAGTCAGTTGCTTTAGAGACGCAGTCCTCATTCGAA